>PVKU01003864.1:0-164211 GCA_004027475.1 Anoura caudifer | reverse complement strand
TTAATTAAAAAAATAGTCATGGGGATAAAAAGCACAGCATAGGGAATTTAATCAATAATATTGTAGTAACTACAGATAGTGCTAGGTTGGTACTTGAAATATTGGGGGATCACTTTTTAATGTATATGATTGTCTAACCACCATGCTGTACACTTGAAATAATGTTGAATGTCAACTGTAATTGAAAAAGAAAAAAAAAGAAAAAAAAAGAAAATATTCCAATATTATTAATGCATGGTCTTCAACTTTTAAGTGTCCCCACACAATTGCTACATAAAAATTCAATTGAATGGATTCAGCCCTATGACTTTTGCACTTGTATTTTAAAAAGCAGATATAGGTGACTCCAGCAGGCTTGAATGTTTAATTAAAAACCTCACTAAGTTTTAATTTTTCAAATGTATTCATTTGTTGAATGAGACCTATCGAAACACCTTTTCAGAGAAAACACTAGTTAACAAAATGTTCATATATCAGAAACTCAGCAGAGTTTAACTGAGAGGCACAAATTCAAAAAGTAACCAGTGGGTACTCCTCTGATTTCCCTTCAGACTGTATGTACCCTTTATGATGTCATTAAGTGATATTTGGATTAATCATTATTGAACCAAGACTTCTCACATTTGATATGAGATTCAGGATCTCTAATATTTTTATCAAAAATGCTCTATTACAAGACTAAAACCAGCCATATGACTCTTTTAAATAGTAATTCTTTCAACACTTTTCTTGAGTCACAGGACCACGAACATCCCTGGTGAGTAAACCATTTGTAAGTGCTACATGTCCTGCAGGATGCCTTTGCAGCTGCCTCCCTGGCAGGTCAACTCCTATGGTTTCTTTTCAGAAAAACTGAAACTGACCATTGTGTTAATTGGTCAAATAATTAAAATACTAAGGGAAAATGTCTGTACTAAGTGGCTTGTTTACTCTTTCAATATTAAATGTTCAGCCCAATAATATAATAAAAACCGTTCTCACCTTCTCCAAAAGCAGCTGAGATAAATTCTGTTGCTGCCTGTCCTGAAAACACTCATAAAGCTGAAGCAGCCTAGCACATAATACTTGCTCTTGATTGAAGAGAGGATGATGGCTAAATTGCAAACCCACAATATTGAGATCTAATTGGTACATTTTCCTTTGACCTTCCATTTTGGTCCTAATAGAGCTTTCTAGATCAGATTTCATTGCCTTTTGAAGAAAAATATGTATATAAAGTTAATTTGATTCTGTTTAAAATTACAATTAACTTCTCCTTATAAAAGTAACATGTTAATTTTAAGAAATTAAGAGACACAGAAAAGCAAAAACCAATAATTTGATCCTTCTTCCTTAAGGAAGACTATGACTAAGACATAGTCATAGTTGACTATGACCCTTGATTTCATATATTTATACAGCATCACAAATTATTATTTATAATAATATAAACAATAATAATAATACTGTTTATAATATAATAATACTATTTTATGCTGGTAGAGGTTGGACTTTCAAGTTGTAAGCTCCCGAATAATTTCCTATAGGAACACTGCGACAAGTGGTGGTCCAAACTGCTGAGTGAATAGTTCAACTACATGATGATATAACAGTCATCTGTGGGCAAGAGTTATGGTAAACCCTTATCAAAACATTGTTCCAAAGTGAATATGTTGGTAATCCCCTGGAAAATTCCCTGGAGGAGTCTGGACCTTCCGAGCAAATGCTATCTTATAAGGAGACCACTTTTCTTTATACATGAGGCTGTCTTCATCTGTATACCAGATCATCTCTAAATCACCAGTCTCTAAGCCTTCGATTATATGCAAAATGATTCAACTAAGTTTTAGTACCCTACTTTGAATTTAACCACATATGTTTCAATATGCATGTGATTGATTTTAGTGATGTAATTTGAGAAGGCTAGTAGGTTACTTAGCACATATATCCTAATTCAGGCATGCCCAGCCACTCCCAACAGGAGGCAAGGTTGCATCCACCTAAGAAGATGAGCATGAGCCCTCTCTCTGGATCAGTCTGGGGTAACAGGACAGGCCCTCCGGTCCGTGCCATTGCTATTATACCTCCTGCTATAAGGAAACAACTGCTGTCCCACCTGGCACGGCAGATCCAGTGCTTCTCAGGACTGCAGTCACCAGCAGGATGCCTACATCTCTCCTCCCCACTCTCTCCTGAGCTAGGTAGGAATCTTCCCCTTTAAACCTCACTGTGTTGAAGGTAGGCAAGAGAACAGCCATAAGGCTTTTGTTTTATTTTATCCTTGTCTTGTCTCTATTCTCTAAGTAAGGGCCAACTCAGAGGGGAAAACCTGCTCTAGATTCTATCTATAAGATTTAGTTAATTGGTAGTAAATTGGTCACTAACCAAGCAAAACTAGCAGGAAAATAAACAGTTTCCATGGTAAACAACCAAATTATAAATGAACTTCTGAGAATTAAAGTTGGTAAGCTAGAGATGCCTGTCTTATTAAGCAGATTCAGTGTTAGTCGAATGACTGTGTTGCTTACTTTCTTTGGGTTCTGTTGGAGTGACACAAGTCCCGGCCCTTGGTCCTGTCCTACAAGTACCTACCGATTGTGGTGTTCAGAAAGTAGAGAATGGTAACTGAGATAGACAGTGGGTATCTAGCAACAATCAAAGGAAGTGAGTTTAGACTGGAGAACAAAAGTTAAAGCTTGGAAGTGACCACAGGCTTCAAATAGCTAAAGCACTGTTATATAAGTGAAGTACTTTATGAGTTCCTTATGACCAAACAAACAAGGTCAAATGGGTGGTAGCGATCCAGGAGGCAGATTTTAATTCAGCACAGAAAACAGTAATTAGAACTGGCTAATACTGAAATGAATTCTCTTGAGAGGTGGTAAGCTCCCTGACACTGGTTATAAGCAGCAATTGACTAAGGGGATTAAGTGAACTTCTAGAACTAGGTAAGTGTGTTAGAACAAAAGCATAAATATCTAGGCAACAATGGTTCAAAAGCCAGGTATAAGCACAAACACATCCAAGCTGATGTCATGTGTAAAATCCTGGTAAATACGTGAGTGTTAGAAGATGGAATAAAAGATATAGTCAAATAGGCAAAACTAGTCAGCAAAGAACGAGCAAGTAAGACGTGGGGTAGGAGAGGTACAACAGGGCATTAAAGTACATAACAGAGGAAACAGCAAAGAGAAGACTTTGATATTCAGGCAGCTATTATCTCTCCTTCAGTTGCCCTTATATTTATTTATTCTGATGAGAAACCCCAAGTGAGCATTGCTTCCAAGGCTGGCTGGGTAGAGTAAAAAAATGTGGAGAAAGGAGAAAAGCAGGCAGAAACATTTGTCTGATACAACTTCCAGCACATTACTTGTTAAGGATGCTACAGAATGAATTTCAATACTCAGGTGAGATGCTTGGTGAAGCGACATATACATTTACTTCCAACTCTAAGAGTCCACTGAATACTGAAATTGTGCTTGGATGATGCACTGGAGGAAAAAATTACTTGTTCGGCCCAGTGTTCCCAACTTCAGAATCCAGCCCTGACTGGTGTGGCTCAGTGGACTGAACACCAGTGTGTGAATTGAAAGGTCACCGATTCAATTCCCGGTCAGGGCACATGCCTGGGTTGCAGGCCAGGTCCCCATTTGGCATGTGCAAGAGGCAACCAATCGATGTAGCTCTCACACATCAATGTTTCTCTCCCTCTCTTTCTCCCTCCCTTCCCCTCTCTGTAAAAGTAAATATATAAAATCTTAAAAGAATCTGGAGATTTACAAAGGCTAATATGGATGGTGGTTAATCTTTCCCCCAAAATTATATGTTTTGCATTTACTTACCATCCTTTTGTTCATTCATGTACTCACTCATTCAGTAAGTTTCCACTGATTCAGGGACCTTTCTCCCCAACAGCAATGGTCTCTGATAATCATGTTAGAATATCTGTGCTGTATCTTGAGCAAAATAAAAATAATCCTATGTCCTGCTATCTAGAGATAATTATTAACTTTGATATATTTTCCAGTCCTTTTATCCAATATATGTGTATGGATATACTTGTCCATTCATTGATAAATTCATTACCTATTTTTATAAAATTAGGATATATACAATTTTTCATTCGGATGTTTTTTCACTTCATATTTTGAACATTTACCCATATCAGTAAATATTCCTCAAAAACATAATTTTAATGGCTATTTAACAATTCATCATAGTTTTACCATCATAATACTAGATTTGTTACTATCAATAAAGCATAAATTAATACCATAAAACATAAGTTATAATTGATATTACAAGAACTCATAATTACAAATAAACTGTTGTTGGTTACCTTCCTGTATATGGTCTTTAGTGCTGGATTTAAAGGTTCCTGGCTTATGTTTAGTCTGAATTGCCAAGAATGTCTAACAGGTGAAGGTAATGACATTATTTCAGCACTTTCTTCAAACCAACACATTCCCTACCAAAAATAATTAAGAAACATAATAATTAAACATTTCATCAAAAACAAATACCACATATTATCAGTGAGTGGTTTAACTTGTGAGCTAGTGCACTTGCCTCTTCTAGTTTAAGCAGGCGATTTTCCATCTTGTTGCAGGTCTTTTTATAGACTTCCGGCTTTCTCTGCATGTAGAATCCTTCATCTTCTAAAATGCGTGGCACCATATCTTTTGGCAGTTTATGCTGGCTGACCACTTAATATCAAAAACTATATATTACTTTAATATCCAAAATATTAAACTGGTATTGATTAAACAAGGAGCAAAAGAGAACTCTCATGTACCTACCACTAAAGTCTAGCCTAATACACACGCACACTACATATGAGTTCTTTTAACCAATTCTCTTAAACTTAGAGAAGGCATGAAAAACAAATATAAAAAATATTCTATAATTTAGATCAGTACTTTTTATCTATCCAGCATACAAAGAAACTATTATCCTTTAAAATGACTCATTAAGGACTTAAATATTTTCTTGGGGGAAAGCTGTGGTGGGAAAATTGGAGACAACTGAGTTAGAGCAACAATTAAAAAAAAAGATAAAAAAAGAACTTTACCTGGAGAATTACTTGGCACAAAAATTTTTGCCTGTTGTTTTTTTATTCGTTCTTGATCATCTTCATATTCAGCAGCTTTTACTTCAAGTAAATCTGGCAAAATTATTTCTTCCATACAATCTTCATCTTGGCTTTCAGCAAAACCTTGTAAACTGTCACCAGGTGAAAATTGTTTGGAATAACTTTTACTTACTGATCTCTGTAGAATACCAAAAAGAAAAATAAGTATGTATGATTGTCTTTCTCATCCATGCCTCCCAGTTCAAGATCAAGCTGAAACTGTTACAATGAAATTTCACTGAATGTAGAGGAACTCATTTAAGGCTTAATATTTTATAGCATGATTTTTCTATTGCACTTCCTTGCAATTAGGATTGTAATTCAAGCCATTCTCTCCTATGGAGAATATTCTGAGGTGTGGGACTATGATATATCAGTCACTGAGAATTCACAGTGTAGGGCAAAGTCCAGAGACATCAGGCCAGGTGGTCTTAAACCCCATTTTTTTCACTGTTCAGAAAGCAGTAGTATCTAAAGTGATTGTGAAGCATTCCTGATGTTTTCTGGATAGTATTTAAGAAAAAAGAAAGAAAAGTAAAGATTCAACATAGAAGTCTATGGCAAGTGATTATAGTGAAATTCTAAAACATGCTATATATTATAAATTATAATCTGAGTATAGGTATTGAAAGATATATTACTAAATATAAAAATGCATACTTTTATATCATGATCAGAAATCTTGACTTTTTTCACACCAAAAATCAACAATTCACTTTGAACGACTTTATTGTCTAATTTGAAACCCACACACATTGAAAAAGAGAAGGAGATGGAGTATGTGAGTCATGCGAATAAAAACCTCTCAATTTTCAAAACAATATATTTAGGGGTAGACAGTTAAACAGAACGAATTAATCACACAATGTCTCTGAATAGAGGACCTCACACAGCCTCCATCAGCTCTTGATCAGTATCAACTAGGTTCCTATCGAGTCATTACATCATCATACCCTGTTTCCTACCCTTGTCATGAAATCAAGAAAATATTTTATATCCACAAATCTTCCTGGTATCCTTTTCAGAATTCAAACAAGGTATATGGCACTGACACACAGAAGCAAGATTTGGGGAATTCCCACTTAGGGGATCTCTGTAGATTCCAATCACAGACAAAAGGGGCTCTCTCTGTTCCACCTGGAGCTCCCATTATCAACCTTCCCGTACAAGACCCCTAGGCTTTCAGCTTGCCTTCACAGCTCAGGTCTGCTCTGGTGCCCAAGTAGGTCATGCTCTTACCTTAGATCACAGCCTTTTTTTTAAATGACCATATAGGTCTCTTTTATAAACCCTACCCTACTCAATTTGCCAATATAAGTCCCACTTGATCAACTATTCCTCCTTTAATCTAAGGCCAGCTGCTATCCCAAATCACATTCTGGGTCTTTGCTATGCAGCTCACAGCAGAGCAGTGCCTACGCTCTTAGCTTGTTGTGTAACAGGGAGTATGAGGTCAGAAGGCATCCACTTAACCCTGTATGCATGTCTAGATGGACACACCTGAGTATGGTGTGGGAAACGAGAGAGAATCTCCCCCATCTCACAGAAACATGCCTTGTGAAATGTGGTATGATAAGTAGGACCATGTGAAAGTAACCCTGGACCTTTCCCTGGGTTGCCCAGACAATATATTTGGGACAAGCGCTCCCCTTTCTCCCAGTAGGAAGGGATCAAAGTCAAACTCAGCCTCCCACAAAACACTAGCTTTCTCTTCCCTGTGACGAGGACAGTCATTTCCTATGGGCTCCAAAGTCACCAGGTGCGGGGCAGATGACTTTTCCAGACCACTCTAAAAACCTGCAACTAAACTGGGAGTTCTTCGTGCCCAAATAGCCTATTTCTCCCACTGACCAATGTCTTAGTTATGTGTCATTTGAACACAGACCCAAGGTAGTGAGGGAGAGAGCATGAGGATAAGGGAGCAGTTTTCTAGACAGATAAAAACTACAAAGTCTCTGAGGCAAGAGCATGCTATGAAGAATAGATAAAAGGCCAACGTGCCTAAAGTTGGGTGGGAGAAGGGGAAAGCAGTAAGAAATTAAGTCAGAGAGGTACCAAAGGGGGCCAGGTCATGTAAGCCTTGGAGGGCCCTGGAAGGACTTTGGCTTTTGTTTTGAGTTATATAGAAAACCATTAGAAGGTATAAGCAAAACAATGGCCTGTCTCCAATTTTAACAGGATCACTCTGACTACCATGTGGTACAGAATATAGTGAAAACAGAGGAAGACCATGGCAATGACCCAGATGAGAGGTTATGGTGGCTTAGGGTAGGGTTGTACCAGTGGAGGTAGTGAAAAGTAGATTGGATTCTGGAATACTTAAAGGTAGAACCAACAGGATTTGTAAAGAACTGGATATGAGGCATGTGAGTAAAAGAGGATCTAAGGATAACACGAGGCTTGGCCAAGTGACTGGAAAAGTGGAATTGCCATTTACTACTATGATTCAATTTGTATAAAAGTCTGTATATGTGCACATACTGGCGTCAGTACAGAGAAAAGTATGAAAAATGATAATGGTGGTTTATCTGAGGGCAGTGGGATTTCATGTGATTTTTATTTTCTTCTTCATGGTTTTCTGCCTAAGTTTTTGTTATGTATATACTTTGTTTAGATTTTTAAAACATAAAGCCATTTTTGTGGAAAAAACAACAATAATAAAGAAGGAATGAAAGGACTAGGCACAGTGCAAAGGGGAATGGAAGACGCTGGGAAGAAGTAGGAAGGCAAATCGAGGCCCAAGAGGGACTCCAAAAGGACCTGAGGGATTTGGACATGACTAAGAGGTGTTAGCAGATACAAAGAATTCTGGAGAACAGGAGGCACTGGGGGAGGGGACTCAAGGAAACTGTAGAGAGAGTTGAAGGTAGAGAGAAATTAGAGAAAAATATAGAGGAGCATGAACAGACAGGGCAACCAACGAAAGAGACTGACAAATCAAAAAGTGATGGGAAAAGACTGCTGAGACTGAAGAGCAGACAACCAAGGAGTAACAGAAAGGGCTAAGGAGTTTGAGAGGAACCGGGAAGAAGTGACAGAAGCCGGAAGGCTCTGGGATTAGATTAGGAGGGATGGAGATGGAGACTGTATGGAAAGTAAGAGATATTAGTAAGAATAGTGCAGGGCACTTGGAGAGGGCAGGAACAACCAAAGAAAAACACAGGCTTTGGAGCTGACAGCCTATATTCCCAGCTTATCAATGCTTAACCTCACAGCCGAGTTTCCTCACCTACATAACAGAGATGAAAATAATGCCTGCCTCACAGGGTTTCTCTGAGGACTGAACGATACAGTCCACATTAAAAGTTTAGTATATCACTGGACATCCAGTAAGCACTCAATAAATTTTAGGAATTATTATGAACAGCTCAATTTAAAGAGAAGAAGGTGGCTCAATAACAAAAAATTGCGAGTTTTTCATTCTTTGCCTTTAATAAGAATTATTTTTCCTGAGAATGAGGATATGAGAGGAAGGGGAACACATCCAACCTGCTCTGTTGACTGGCCCAAAGCTGAGCCTTCTTCACTACTCAGAGTGAAAAACGAAAAGCCTGCATCCAATGAGACTTCAGTCTGTGGGTTAAACAATGGTAAACCAGTACTCAGTGTTGAAATGAATATTTTTTCTGCTTACAAATGAAATAAGTACTTTTCTGCAATGAGGTAAATAGTAACTATCTTATTTATGAGCAAGGAACAGCAGGAGAGACAATATCAAGTTATATTTAACTTTGAGTCTGGTTTATGAATTTTTATTTTGAAGGTTCTATAATAAAAAACAGTATCGAGTTCAAATCTCCACCTTCCCAAACTAACTCTTTACTCCAGTCAGAGTATTAAGAGATTACCTTACAGTCCGATCAAAGTGTAGGCTCAAGGAAAATTCTTTTTTTCTCTCTCCCTGACTTCAGGAGCTCTCACATATGTCTGTGCTCATACACAAGCACCACTCCACTCCTCTACAACTTTGCGGAGCGAAAGGTAGTTAAAAGTATTAAAGGTGACATGTTCATAGTTATAAACTTGCTGATAAATAAGCCCTCCTTTTTCAATGTGGTAAAGTCTGAATCTTTCAAATGTAAAGCACCTACTGCCCTGGCTGGTGTGGCTTAGTGGATTGAGCACCAGCCTTCGAACCAAAGGGTTGCTGGTTTGAGTCTCAGTCTAGGGCACATGCCTGGGTTGTGGGCCAGGTCCCCAGTGGGGGTGCCTATGAAAGGCAACCACACATTGATGTTTCTCTCCCTCTTTCTCCCTCCCTTCCCTTCTCTCTAAAAATAAATAAATAAAATCTAATAAATAAAATATAAAGCACTTATCACTTCTTTCTCACACATATATTAAAACAAACTGCTTTTAGGGAGGTTTTGAGAGAGAAATTAATTCTATAAGAAAAAGCAAAATCCAGTCATTAAGAGTCAAAAAATTTAAAAATACATAAAACACAAAAGCTTATTTTATATCCTACTTGTATCTAGATGTCTAAAATTGGATTATAGTGTTGACTGTATAATTCTGTAAATGTACTAGATATTACTGAATCATATACTTAAAATGAGTAAAGTTTTGCTATTTAAAGTATACCTCTATAAAGCATTTTTTAAAGGTTAAACAAAGCTATTCACCTTAGACCATTGATTTATCTCATTATCAAGGAACAGATGGGTTGAAGATTTTTCACTTTGATTAGTCTGAAACAACATAAATGGTATAGAAAAATTAATCTTCACGGATGTAAACATAATTGTACTCCAAAGTCTTTTTTCAAAATGGATTAAAAACCAAGACTTCTCAATGCTCTTCTCTTAAAAAGTGTATACATGTTTTCCCCCTGAGATATCTTATATAATTACCATGACCAAACCACTAAACTTTTCTTGGATTTAAGTTTGAAAAAAAAGCATGGAAAGGAACTTAAAGTCTTTGGATTTAAGGAGCTATATTCAGACTGAATTTTGGCTCCTTTTAACAAAGAAAAGTTCATTTGATACTTGTTGCACCTAAACAGTAAATTTAAAAACAGGAAATAAGCATTACCTTAGCATTTTTTAGCTTTCCTCTTACTTTGCTTCTCAACGTTTCAATTATGTTTTGATTTTCTTCTGCGTCTAAACCTACCAAGAAGCCAACACAATACAGAGTTCATGATGCTTTTTAAAATAACTAAACAGTAATACCAGCAAAAGTACTTACTAAATACCTAAATTGCATGCATTTTTAAAGATCATGACAATTATGAAGACTGGGTCATGGCCCCATGAGAGTTAGAACCTCAGACAAACAGATGTCCCCTCCCCCTCTTCCATCTTGAGTAAACACCTTTATGCATGGTCAGGCTGAAGTTTGTTTCCTCTACCCTGTGCATCCTCAGCTACTGGCTATAGTCCTTCTTTGTAGCCAGGCAAAACAAAACAAAACAAAACAAAAAACAACCCAACTTTCAGAAAAGCAAATCTTTACCTTTTTCCTTTTGGGAAAAAAAAAATCTATTAGAACCATCATATTCTATATAAATGGCTCTACAGAATATACAAATATCAAAGTCAGGTTACTTCAACTTGATGAAACTGGAAAGGAATCTAAAAGGAAGCGCTAAGTTTTTAGGTACTCATTTTAACTACTTGTGTAAGTTTTGTAAAATTTGCTGACTCCTACTTCCGCCAGCTCTGAGAATGAAACAGTCTTGTAGGGAATAAAGAAGATTCCAGATATTGTGTGCACTCCAAACCATGTGTTATTTTTTTGCTCATCTGCCAGATGATCCACCACATGGACTGAGAAAGAGGAATTGGGCAGTTCTAAGTACAGTAGAAATGGAGGACCTTTTGGTCATTTTGCCTTGAATTTTTCTTTCTTCTTCCTGCTTCTGAGTTACATAGAGGTTACATAAAGGATGGTGGGAATAAAGGGTAAGTAAATGCCAAATCACTTACAGGTCGTGAGAATCTTCATTCTTAACTGCAGTACTTCTTAATTTAAAAATTACTAGTTGGTTTGTTTATACTCTATTCCTAGAACTTAGAATGGCAGGTGGCATACAGTATGTACTCAACAATGATGAATGAACCAGGGTTCATCCACTACTTATGTATTTTTCTTGAAATCTATAGAACTTCCTGAAGCAGGTTCTGTATCTGTGTATCTTTATGGACTAACACAGTCTCAAACACTAGTGGATTCTCCGTGTTTACAGAGAGAGAGAAAATAAAATCTTAACCAATAAAATTTTGTTGCATATATAGACTTTACTAATTATTTCCATATGCCCATCTTTTATTATCTAGAAAGTGTAGTTTCTGTTTGAAGTCATCTCTTACTAAACTTGTGTTCCCAGCTGAAACACCAAAGATATGATTAGTCATTTGCATCTTTTAAAAATAAAAATTGACAGCATCAAAGTTGTGGTATACTTATTGAGGACCTTTTTGGAGATGCTTGTCTATATTTTCTTTTACTGCAATGTTATCTGTCTCTTCTGACATCTGCAAAAAAAAAAAAAAAAGAGAGAGAGAGATGAAGATTACCTTGCATCTTTTTGTTTTGGAATTGAGCATCTTTTCAGATGTTCATCAACCCTTTGAAAGTCATTTTCTTTAAAATGCCAATTCATAGCCTTTGCCTGTTTTCTTAAATTTCATCTTTTTATCAGTTGGTATGAGCTCTTTATATATGGTAGACTTTTAATTAAGAAATTGCTCTCTGTAATATCAAAAAGGACCTTTTAATGATAAAATCCAATGGTTAGTTCTTACTGATCATATACTGATGCCTACTTTATATATCTTTTAGGAGGTTCAGATGAGGTCAGACATATGAAAATACTTTGAAACTCAACACTGTATATCAGTTTTAGCTTTTACCTGATTACTCTGTAGTATCTGATAATGTTGGGCACCTTTATTTTCTGAAAACTTTCTATATCCTTGACCTCTACCCTCTACCTCTGGGGCCACTTACTCCCTATATCCTTCAATGGTTACACTTCTCCTCACAGCTTAAACGTGGGCTCATTCTGAGGCTTTGGAGAGCGCATGTATGCCCATGGCTCCCTAAGTCTGTCTCCAGCTCTGCTCTCCTGAATAGCGTATTTCCAGCTGCCTACTGGTATTTGTAACTGAAGGTCCTGCCATTAACAATATGCTATTTTATAGTTTTTTAAACCTCAATATTCTAAAATTAAGCCATACTAGCAACATTAAATCTTTTTTTAGGACAATATGGATGAGTTTGATCTTCACGTTAAGTTTAAGAAATGGAAGAGTAAAACTCTCCTTAAATGACAACTGTACATGCTGACCAAACGAACGTGCAGTTGGAGTGGAAAGAACAAGCAGACACACATCAGTTTCCTACCACAGTGAAGGCATGGATTTGTGTCAAATGCCAAAGCAGGGTATTGACACAATCCCAGTAAGGACATTATTACCATAAAAGAGCCTTGTCTATACACTTTCCTAAAGAACTTCAAAATCCACTAGGGGTTCCTAAACCATTCTTAAGAACTACTGTATAAAGTCAACATGACCTAAGACATTCTGTTCTTATTAAACCTTCAGTATGTTCCTTAACACAATTAAAAATACCTAATTCACCTCTTGACCAAGGGACAGTAACCCTTAAAGGTATGATGGGACATATACCCTGGCAAGTGATTGACAGAGGTCTCCCCTTAATTTCAAATAATCTCACTCAGCATCCCCAGAATTTATAACTCCCTCTCCCCATCTATAAGGCAGGGATAAAATAGGAATCTTAATTGGAGTTACTTTAAAAGGCATGTAAATATCAGTTTTATATATGTTTCACTCTCTAAAAAAAGAAAAACATTTTATTTTGAGCAAAGCAGGAAATAGACTGCTGACTGGCTGAGAACAGATAAATTAAAATTTAAGGAAAGGAACAAATAAATAAATACATAAATAACTCACCTCCAATGCTCTTTATTATATAACAGACCAAACAATTTATCCTTAATATCTCTTACTGTTTATTTTTTTAACATATAAAGTATATTCAAATACATCACAGTTTTCAGGATTACACTACATTGATATCTGGGCTATTTAGTATAATCGAAATCCTTATAAGCTCTATTAATACCTTACTTTTTTTTTAATATCTTCTTTTTTCTTTGAGATCTTTTTCATGATGATTCTTTCATTTCCACTTTCTAAATAAATAAAAAATAGTCTTAAGAATGATATAGAACATTACTGAAAGAAAACAACTATTATGATATTTAAGATAAAAGTGTGTTATTACAGTTTTTAATTTAACTACAAATTAAGTAAATATGTTCTTGTCTTTAGTATATAGTAGTTGATCACCTTTAGTACTTATTAGAAATTCTGATTAATGCAATAAGACATGTAAAAGAAGAGGTATAACTATTGGAAAGGAGAAGACAAAATTCTTGTCTGTAGAAAATAAGTTTTTAAATATGGTACAGTTACACAGTGGAATTCTACACAGCAGGAAGAAAGAAGGAGCTTCTACCCTTTGCAACAGCATGGATGTAACTGGACAGCATTCTGCTAAGTGAAATAAGCCAGGCGGTAAAAGACAAATACCATATGATCTCACCTTTAACAGGAACCTAATCAACAAAATGAACAAGCAAGCAAAATATAACCAAAGACATTGAAGTTGAGAGCAGGCTGACAGTAATCAGAGCGGAGGGGATAAAGGTGGAAAGGAGTGAGGGGTTTGCAGAAGCAATTATAAAGGGCACATGGATGATAACAAGGTGGGGTGGAGACAGGGGAGGGAGGTGTGGAGGGCTGGGGTAGTGGGGAGGGATGGGGGTAAAAGGCAGAAAACTGTACTTGCACAACAATAAAAAAATGTTAAAAAACAAAAAAGTTTTTATATATAGAAAACCCAACATACTCAGAGAAAAAAGCTTAAACATAATTAGAAAGTTGTAAATGGCAGAATAAAAGAATATATGTCAAAGTTAATAGCTTCCCCATATGCTAACAGAAAAAATATCAAGGAATAACTTCAATTAAAACATGTGGCACCTTCTCAAGATCTAATTAAAACATATTCCTGGGAGGCAGGGAGATCAGCTAAGAGGCTATTTTAACATTCCTGACAAGAGATGCTGAAGATCTGAATAAAAAAATGGAAATAGAAATGGAGGATAGAAAAAGATTCATTTATTACTGGAATTAGAATTTGTATCTCACATTGTAAGATATTAAAATGTCAAATCACTATACTGTTCACCTGAAACTAATATAACTAATATAATATTGCATACCAACAATACTTAAATTAAAAAATAAATTTAAAACAGATAATCATGTGATATTTTACAATCCACTTATGCTATTAATCTATTTTTAATACATTAATTTTATAATTTCTTGAATTACAAAAGTAAGAAAGAGGCAGAATTCACAGGATTTGGTGAGTAATTATGCATGTAGAATAAAGTAGGGGAAGAATCAAAGACTCCTAGTTTTTTGGATGAATAACTGAGAGGTAGCCTCATTTCTATGTTGTCAAAGAATAAAGGTAGTTGGGGTAGGAATAATGACTTCAGTTTTCCAATATTGCTTATGAATGCTTATGAGATGTTCAGGTGAGATATCCAGAAGATGATTAAAAATATGGAACAGAAAAGAATCATGTCTTAAGTTAGCTAACTTCTTTGTTTAGTCTGTAAAAAAAGGCATTTAAGAGATTGATTTAATGACTCTTTAAAAGAATCAACCCTTTTTAAGATTCTCCCTACCAATATACAAAGCTTGGACACAACAGGAATAGGATGATAGGAAAAGAGAATTTTGAATTTACTTTCCATTCTGCGAGAATGTCTAAAAGAAACTTAAAATCAATACCTGGCTTACTGATGCCTATATCTGTAAATTTCATCTGCTAAGCTATGAAAAACATTAGCAGTGGTAATCCAATAGTTACATTATGATAAATTTTCAAATAAAAACCTTATTTGTAGGAGAAATTATTAACAATTTTTTAACATACCTGGAGATGTTTCTAGCCTGGTTCATTTATCATTCCATAAGTGATAAAAGATAAATGATTATAAATAAAATATTAGATAAAACTGAAGATGTAGATGAAAACTGCACTTGCTCTATTAAAAAATCTCACGTGGAAGTAAGGAAAAATTGTAACTCACACTTTCACCTTCATACAGCAATTCAACTTTGTGTTAAAAAGCTCACTCCAACAGTTAAATCCAATCTTCTCTTCAAGGCTATTGCTAATTTACAATTCTTGCATTTAAAGCTTTTTCTAAAAGATAAGAAAATTGAGGATTAGCTATTTTCGTATCAGAGGATCTGAAAGTCCAGAGTGAAAGCCTGAGAATAAAAAGTCCAGTAGTTCATTCAGCACTTTCTTGCTTAGCATTTAGGAATTTCTGGATTCTGAAAATTAATCCAGCAGTGCCTTTATCACTATGGATATTCCCCAAATGAAAATTCCTAAAGCCTATTTTATTTTGTGTGTAAATTTAGTATTCAGTCACCTTGATTACTTCAGTCAGATGCCATTTGGTTTCAGGAGTGTTAGCAGAATAAAGTCATAGAAAAATCTCTAGAGTATGAAATGGTCATAAAATGCATATTCTGGTATATAGTACTATCTCTTTGGTTAATTATGAACTAACTAGAAATTTGTTTTTCCCCAGATGATGAAAATCTTTCCAAGTGTATTAATTCACTTTGCTTCCTTAGTAGAACTGAATTTAGTCCAAAATCCAACTTTATAAATCCTTTCTGAACTCCCTTATAGTAGCGCCTCTCAAATCATACTCTTCCCAGACTTCTTTTATTTGAATTGGGATGCTACACCAAAAACTGAAAGTCTCACACAAAATTATGATAAAATTAAGGTAATGAATACTACTTCGTCAAAATCAAAATTTATTAAATACATGGCATCAGCTACCTTTTTACTAGTACTAGGGTATGGAAAATGTGAAATTTAACAAAAAAAAATTCTACAATTAGTTAAGTGTAACACAGCATTATATCAGAGTGTTTTACAAAAAGCATCATTATTTCCAGGTGTTCCATTGCCTGAGAAATTTAAAAATTAATACCTTTTCATTAACTGTGATCTTATTTTCTAAAATAAAAAACTAGGGACAAGTGGCCTGACAAAGGATTTTCTGATGTGTGAATTTGTATGTAAGTCAATTTAAACTAAATGGAAAACTAAAGGCAGTAAAACTAAACAATCCACTGTGGTCAGTACTAAGCCCCCAAACCATCACAACTTGCTCCTACAGGTCAAGAAAAATTTGGGTCCACTTCCCTTGAGACTTCAGGTACATAAAAATAAATAAATGCCAAAACAGTTTACAAAAACTGCAATATCTTTTCAAAGTTTACCTCTAATACACAAATGCAATGTAATTTTGTTACCTACCATAACTGGATATATAAAACTACTAATTCATAGAGCAACAGCAGCCATGAAGTCCAGAAGCCGGACACAATTAAGTTCTATGATGTTGCTTTTTATTTAGACCTGAAGATGTATCTCCAGGCCTGTACTTATAGTCTCATTAGAGAGAAACTCAAAACGACGGCCCTTGATGAAAGTGAGGCCTTAGGAGGCCCTCATGTGCACTGCACCACCTAAGCAAGCCCTCTTCATCACTCTCCAACATAAACCTTCAATTACAGCCAGGTCAAACTCTTCTTCACACACCTTTACCACCTCCACCCTTCGATTTTTCCAACTAACTCCTAACAGACCGCATTATACGTTTCCAAGCCTGATTCAAATCCCATGTGTTCCAGGAAGTCCCGCTTACCTATCCCAATTTTGGCTCTTCTATTGTAGCAGCTAACTCCCACTTTGGCTTCTGTACACCCAGCTTCCGATAAGGACACCTCAAGGGCACCTCAACGCTAGAGTTATTTTTGCATCAGCTTCTGTACCTCCTGCTTCTGCCATGTAGGACAGGGTGTCCGGAGAGCAATAAAAGCCCTGCTCAGCCAAAGTTCGGGGCCCAGAATTTGGAGACTGCCTCCTCTGGGTCCACGCGCGTAATACAGCCTCACTCCGTTACCCCGAATCTCGCCAGAGTCATTATTTTCCGTAACACTATGACCACCAACAGCATTTCCAATTCGTAATTTTTGTTCCTTACATCTCATCTGGCAAGTCCATCTTTCTGCTTACCCTGAAGCGAGGAGGACAGCTGGAGTGAACACTCACCTACCCTCCACCAATCCTGGCAAGGTGTTCAACACATAGTAGACACTCAATAAATACAATGGTTCCAATATAATCTCACATGTGTAATCTAATGAACAAAATAAACTGACGAACAAAATAGAAACAGAGGCATGGACACATGGAACAGACTGACAGCTGTCTGAGAGGGTGGGGGAAGGATGAGAGAAGATGAAGGGATAAGCCAAAGAACACATAGTCATAACTCCTAGATACAGACAACAGTGTGGCAACGGCAAGAGGAATGGGGTGGAGGAATGGGTGCAGGCGGGCAAAAGGGAAGAAATGGGGACATCTGAATTAGTGTCAACAACAAAAATAAAGAAAAAATAAAGAAAATAAAAGTTAAATTAAAAAAAAAAAATGGCCCAGGATTTGATGCACTCGAACGGCCAGAATCTGGAGACTACAAGTTCCAGAGGCCTGTGCGGGTCTGGCTCCGGTTACCTGGACCCCTCGCCGTTTTTGGTTTTTTGTTTGTTTTTTAACAGAACTGGACTCCAGACAAAATACTGGAGAGTCTGACAGAAAGGTTGGGGTCTTCAACCGGCAGTACGACGTCCACCGGGAGGAACAGTGCACTTTTGCTTTATCACGACAGCGACGACCGGCCGCACCATTTACCGCAGACTAGAAGTCACCAACCGTCCCGCACCGCTTCGGACCAGCTCATTCTACTCCCGCCGCCCGCTCCGCGCCGCCTGCTCTCGGCCTGACGTCCAGGCAGTCAAGGAGCATGCGCGATGCGGGCCCTCAGCCAACTCGGTCCCGAGCGTGTGTCTTAACAAATCCGTGCACACGCTACCTGGGTTTGTAACTGCAATTGAAGCGCCAGAGTCTGTCACTGCCATCATCACCTCAGTGCAATGCGCCTGGGGGGAGCCTCGGCATTGTTCACCCGCCACCTCGGAGTGTGCCCTAGTGGCTACAGCTGTCCCGAAGTCTGTTCTGGAAAAGGCCTGAGAGGGGTGTGGCCTAGGTCGTGGGAGCCCCGTCTATCTCTCGCGTCCCGGTGAAGAATAGTATCCCCAAAGGGTGAGTACTGGCCGTGAGCTCCCCGGCTGAGCCGGCATTCCCGAGGGAGAATGCTTCCGAGCCCGCCGCTTGCAAGCGGTCGCTCGCGCCGTCGAGGTGCACTCGGTAGCCTCTGGGGGCGGAGCAGGGGCCAGGGCGCGGAGGGGCTGGTGGCGCGGGTGGCGACCTGCCACCTATCTCCCGGCAAGGAACAGCGGGGTCATTTGATTTAAAGTGCGGTGCAACAGCATGTGACCTCCCCAAAAGCGCCCTAGGTATGCTAGGGCTCCCCCCACCCCGAGCTTGCTATTCGTGTAAACAATTCAATACTTTCCAAGTTTTAAAAAAGGGAATGCCAAATCTGCTCGCTCCTGTCATGTCATCTTCGTTTTATAAACGAAACTGCTAACATTTGTTTATTTTCCCAGTGACTAACCCTGAGTTAGATGAATGTTTTGTGGTTTGAAACTTGTCCTGAGAAACTGTAGCAGGGATGAAGTTCGGTATCTTGCAGTGTGGAAAGCAGCACAGGAGTGTTACGGATGCGTTCATTCATTCAAACATTTGACAGGTGTTTGTTAGCCGTGTGTGTGTGTGTGTGTGTGTGTGTGTGTGTGTGTGTGGTGTGCTTCGCGTTTCAATTCTAGAGAAACTTACAGTGTGTTTAAAACTTCTAACAATCCTGTGCATTTGGAAAAGGGGAGCTGTGGAAGAAATTGTGTGAAGAAATTGCTGCAAAAATATAGTAACGTTCCAGATCACGTGGGTACATTATGGCATTAGTAGAAATAGAACTCAGAGGTTCTACCTTATCTTCTGACGTAACTGCAGACCACTAAATGTATCCAAGCTGGAAATCATTTGGCCAGATCGTCATTCTCAATAACGTTCTTGCTGGGGTTCCCATGTTCATTTTATAGGGCTCTTCTGGTGTAGGAATGTAGGGACAATGGTAGAGCTTTTCTTTCAGGAAACCAGAGAGTCTGCCTCGGAAAGGGCAGCTGAAACTGTGCATGGGGGTGAGGGGAAAGTCCCTGAATCCTGATTCTTACCAAACATTGGGGAAATTTAAACTGGGCCTGGCTTTCTAATAAATATTCAGAACTGTTTATATTTCCAAACAGTATTCTATAAACATACTATCTGGGGATTAAAATACTGTCTTATGTTCTAAATTCCTTTTTTTAATGATTTTACTTATTTTTAGAGAGAGGGGAAGGGAGGGAGAAAGAGAGAGAGAAACACCCATGTGTGGGAGAAACGTCTATTGGTTGCCTCTTGCACCCTGACTAGGGACCAGCTGCAACCCAGGCATGTGCCCTGACCAGGAATCAAACAGGTGACCCTTTGCTTTGCAGAACAACACTCGACCAACTGAGCCATGCCAGTCAGGGGCACCCTTTAGTTCTCCTTTGAAATTTAGTTACCTTATATGAATCTCTCAAGATTTTAAACCTTAATTTTATTTTCTGAAAGTACCTATTAGTGACAGAAGAGTATAAACATCATTTATCTTTTTATTCTGAGATTCATTAATTGCCTGAGTTTTTTAGGATTGTGTTTTACTTTTTAATAGTATAATTACCAAAGCTAACACTGATGTTTAATCTCAATAACCAAATAAAGTCCCGAAGTCTCTGATAGCTTGGCACTGGAACAGTATCATGTGAGCCTCACTTAAGATCCAGAGATGAATACATCCCACCCTGTCTGTAGTTTCTATCATACTTGGTAACCACCCAGATAATTTCACAGGGCCTCATCCCCACACTTTCTCCATCTGTTGTTCGTCTCATGGTCAGCCTTCCAGTGACTTTAACGTTTTCTCTGGACTCCCCTGTATGTGATGTAAATAAAATTCCTTTATATCTTCATCTTCTCACAGAACATTTCTCCTTGTGATGTTTGGAACCTGGCCCTCTCTTAAGTACACTCTGTCCCCAGCAGCTCACTGCAGAAAGCGATGCCCCACATACCACAGGTGCCATCAGCATTGCCAATCTCATTGCCTTTGCTAGGCCATACCATCCCACCCTTGTAAAATCTAATAGAAATTCTTCTCTAATTATGCCTTTTATCTTTTCTCTTCACTGTCATTTATTGGCTTCCTGGTCACTCCCTCACATTCACTGAGGAATTTAGCACCCAACTCAGTCTTTATTATTCAGTTCCTGCAAGATCATGGTGACACTAAAGCAGTCATACGCCTCACAGGCCCAGCACCCCAAATTCCCTTAATGCCTCTGCAGGACCATAATTTCTAAGGCTGTTCCATATTAATATCCTAAATTGTAGCATTCTCTTCCCATCCTACTGATCCTTCATCTCTCCCTCTTCCTTATTTTTCAATACTTATAAAACCCTGTCCCTTGACTACCATTTCATCAGTAGAAGCCTCTACCTAGATTAACTTTTTTCCTTGTCTAGCACACTACTGGGTTCATTCACTCACACCAGTATCCCAAATTTACTTGCCTTGTCTTTCTCCCACTTTTCTCCAGGATACTTTCTACACTAGTTCAATTTAGCCATGTCCTTTTCATCTCATTATATGTAAAGGTAACTTATTCTCCTGGCAGGATCAAGAGGGTCCTATAAAATATAGCCTACTTCCTTTCATGCAAGGTGCATCCTTCTGTACGATTAAACACCTTACCTGACTGAAACACCAGTCCAAAGGAACCTATGCACTGCAATGTTCATAGCAGCACAATTTACAACAGCCAAGTGCTGGAAGCAACCTAGGTGCCCATCAGTAAATGAATGGATCAAAAAAACTATGGTACATTTACACAATGGAATTCTATGCAGCAGAAAGAAAGAAGGAGCTCCTACCCTTTGCAACAGCATGGATGGAACTGGAGAGCATTATGCTAAGTGAAATAAGTCAGGCAGTGAAAGACAAATACCATATGATCTCACCTTTAACAGGAACCTAAACAACAAAACAAACAAGCAAAATATAACCAAAGACACTGAAAAAGAGAACAAGCTGACAGTGACGAGAGGGGAGAGAGGAGGGAATTTCAGGGGAAAAGGGGAAGGGTTTACAGGAACAAGTATAAAGGACACATGGACAAAAACTAGGGGGGTGGAAATAGGAGAGAGGTGGAGAGGGCTTGGGGGTGGGCTAGGATGGGAGTAAAAGACAGAAAACTGTACATGAACAATTAAAATTAAAATAAAAAAAAAAACACCTTACTCGTTTACTTTTACCATGTTGTATCATACAATCATTCTGCCCACCTTCATCATTTGACAGTTGGTAGAAGAGTACATTTACTTCTTTTGCACAATGCCCTCCATAGAGTTTAAATCCTTTCTATCTGTGATTATAATTAACACATTTCTGCAAAATTGGCAAATGATCATTGATTAAGTTCTGTAATGGGCACATGAATGTGTATCCTATTACTCTACATTTGTTTATATGTGAAGATTCTAATAATAAAAAAGTTAAAAATAACTTATTTTATATTATTAGACTGGTCTGTCCAGAAGATAGTCGAAGAATACATCCTTCAAGTGGATTTAACTGAAGGAGACAGAGCAGATTCACAGCATATTCTTCACAAGGACTTTCATCTACATGTGTATTTCAAGGAGATGGTTCAGTTGACTACTACTGTAGAGGTAAAAATTCAAGAGATATGGAACAGCACAAACAGCCCTGTTTTTAAACTACTGACTACAATTATGGTATGCCTGTAGATAGCAGAGCTGAACAGAAAGAGAACATTATAACTTACTGTCAAGAAAAGACTGCATTTGGTGCTGAGTAGTTCACTTTAAAAACTGCCCACCATTTATTTATATCTGCACTTTTTTGCTATTTCTGGACAAAAATCATTTCATAATAAAAAATTAAGTCATGTTCAAAAGGTAACTTGTGTTATTATAAAATTAACCATCTACATGTTTCAATTTTTTGTATGAGTATTTGTAAATATAAGGAAACTAACAATGTGGAGTACATATAATTATTGCTTTAAACACTGGACATTTATTTATCAAGGCTCTATTTTTAGTTTTACATGCTAATGGTTGCATTTCTGGTTGCAAACTTTGTAAAAAAATAATTTTCTATTATTCATTTATTTATCTTACAAATAATTGTGTGCGTATAGCAGGAACTTGAGCTTCAACCTGTTTGGTTAAACTGCAAAATCATAGTGTTTTAAAACCTAAAACAGAACATAGTGTTTTAAAACCTAAATCAGTACTAAATTCCTGAAGAACACTATCTCTTTTACCCCTGAGAGAGTGACAGAAGGACAGATTCATCATAGACAGAAACAAGAAAGCAGCTGAAGTTTTAAAGAATTTTTAGAGGTTGTATATGGGCTTGCATTGTGGATCACCCACCAGCTGGTTCCCATAAGGCCTCTACCAAGAACACAGTGGCAGTACACTGAAGGGTGGGGGCAGGGCAGAAAAGCTGTACGAAATCCCTTTGAGGCCTCCCTTATGTCCACTGAGTGTGAGGCAGTAGTTCCCCAAAGGCAGAAGACAGAGCAGACAAATCTCAGGACGTACAGAAAACTGACAAAAGAAGAAACACTTGAGGATTATTGTGTAAGAGAAGGAGTAAGCTTTGTTAAGTGGCACTTGAGCTGGCCTACTATGGAATGGGTTGCCAAAACAAGCACAGCAGTCAGGGAGTATATGACCACTTACCTGAAATGGTAAAGTAGTTGAGATCTTTTGACATCCAAAGATCCCTGGATGGCAGTACTGGCATTATCTGGCAGTTAGAAATGTAGACCTCAGCTATATGCCAGACCTACTGAACCATTTTTTATTAATTAAAATTTAGTACTTTTTATTTCAACAAGATCCCTGGGTGAGTCATGTTAAATATTGTTTAGGGTGACTTACTAAGGGGTGTTCTAATCCTTAAAATTCTACTTTAATATGTACAAACAAGAGCTGAGTGGTTAGCCATGCAGAAACTAAATGTATGGTCCAAGAAGGAAAATTCAATGTGGGTAATCAAAGGCTTTGTTGAGGAATCAGGAGTTGAGCTGGTCCTTAAAAGCTGGAGGAAGAGGATGGACATATCAAGAGATAATATAAATAAGGATATTAAAGCAGAAACAGCGATATGGACCAGCCCTCTGGCAGTGGACAGGGAGATTAACTAGGACTAACTAGGATTAACTAACCTGGTTCCTCCTAAAATGCCCTGAGCCTAACTTTTCAGAATGAAATAGGTCACAAATCTTTTCCTCAAGGAGCATAACCCAGACAATGAATAGAATGGTCTGAGTGCCCTACTAAAGATACAGATAAAGGGCTGTGGTAGCAAAGGAAAAAAGCAGCTTATTCAGAGTTGGAGATTTGGAGAACACTTCAGTGAAGGAGCATTTAAACTGATCTTTGAAGGTAGAGTGGGGACAAAGGTATTCCAAGTTGAGCAAATAAACTGAACAGTGTCAGGTGAAGAAGCAGGCATGGATCAAAAGACTCAAATATCTGTTGGAGAGTTTCACCTTATTTTGTAGGCAACGGAAAGCCACCAATTTCAGTTGGGGAACAATGTGATTGTGCCTGCTTTTTATAGAGATTAATCTGGCAGTAATAGATTGGTGACAAGACCATCATTCCTGGTATCAGGTCTTTACTGGGGTGGTAACAATAAGATTGGAAAGGGGAATCAAAATAAAAAATGTTGCAAAGACAAAACTGGCAGGTCCTATTGATGAAGTTGATTCTGATCTTTGTTACTTAAGGCAATGATGCTATTAATCATGATAAAATGCAGGAAGAGGGACAGATTTAGGAGGAAAGTAGAGTTCAGTTTAGGTGGTCCTAAATACACTCTATTCCCTGCCTAACTTCCAAGACTTTCCTCCCTTTCACGTTATTAGGAGTTAGATTGTTTCTTAGGTGACTGGATCTCACTCGTCAATGACCAATCATTTGCTCGTGAGCTTTGCTATTCAACAAACACACAAAAGGGACCTAAAAACAAAAAGTCAAGTCAGGTGTCCATGATGCCATGATTGTATCATAAATTTAAATTTAGAATTTTATTTAAAATAGAAAAATGCAAAAGGTATAGCAATGATTTTATCACATGTATAGTCTTAAATGCCACTTTTCTAAAGAGAAGGCTTGTGGAGACACTTCTTTCATTATTAAAAAATTTATTTTAACTGTGATAAAACAGGTTGTGTTCAGTTTATTAGACTTGTACAAATAAAAACTTGGGTAGCTAAGTATACATGATCCTAAGCAGATAAAATAAGGACAATAAATAGATGCATGGTTTCTTAGAAAATCTACCGTTTTAGAATGGGAGGCTAATTTGGGAGCTTCCAGAGCACCCTGGTTAAAGCTGTGGAAAGAAGTTAAAGATTGATGACATCTTGGAAGTAATGACATGTTTTTAAAAGAATATTCCATGGAAAGATAAGTAGATTGTAATTCACAAAAAACATACTTTGCGTTTTAATTAATGAGACACTGTGGTACGTTGAAACATGGGCCCAATGCTTCACTCCTTCGTTCTCTGTTAGAATTAATCATCCATGTCCTTTGCCATATGACTTTGCCATTCTTCGCAGTGTTTTTCCAACTTGCTAATGTGGGGCTTGGTCATATGACTTAAAATTTTGGTCAACAGAATGTGGATGGAAGCGACAGGCTGTCCTGGCCATTGTCTTATAGCCAGGTACTCTGTTTCCTTTCACTCTCTTGTGCCCCTGCCATTCAGCTGAGAACATGACTGAGGAAACCACCACACAAGGATAATGTGAGACACATAAGCAGGCCTGAGCTTACTGCCTGAAGCAGAGCTATCCAGCTGAATTGCAGACCCATGAACAAGAAAATTAGTGTTTAGTATGGTAAGCCACTGAAACTTTGAGGTTGTTATCATTAATTAAAAAAAAAAACAACCCTGAAGTATATCATTAATGAGCACAGATGACCAGGAGCAACTGTCATATTTAAACAAGATACCATTGATTAGAATCTGAATCAGAGAGGGGCCGGACCAGTGTGGATGAAATTCAGCTCACCTTTTAAACGGACAATAAAAAGAACATACTTTAATAGTGATTTTATGATTTTGTGGTAAACTTTGTGAGCTATTAAGAGGCTTATCATTATTTTAATATTCAAATATACATTTTGACTATAAAATATAAGCATCAAAATTACTTGTATTATTTTTGAATCCAGATTGAATTTTCCAAAGGTTGGGCATGTTGGCCTGAATAACAGGCACCTCTACCTTCACAAAAAAAAAAAAAAAAAAAAAAAGACAACAAAACCTGAGGAATAAAGTGAAATACAGACCTGGAATCTTAAAAACTTGTTTAAGAATAATACTAAACTTCATATAAAATAAATAATATCAAGAAGGTTATAGCAGCTGTACCTGTTTTTTAAAAAGTCTTCCCTCAAGAGAAAGACAAAAGATTGTTGCCTGTATCCTTTTGGCTTTGTAGTTTTTAGACTACTGTGCTATTCAGTATAGTAGCCACTGGTCACATATGACCTTGAACATTTGAAATCCAGAAGTCCTGATTAAGATGTGCAGTAAGTATAATATACACACAATAGGTTTCAAAAGCTTAATATAAAAAAATCTCATTAATATTTCTATTAACTACATGTTAAGGTGTTCATATTTTGGATATAGTCACTTTATTAAACTCTCCATAGTAACCCAGTTTGATTGTACCATATTTTTCTTACAGAGGTCTTGATTGATACAATATTAAAATGAAGTATACTTTTTAAAAACTTTTATTTATATCATATTTTATTTTCTTATTCAGGTGAAACTTATATTTCACTCTTCTGTCTCTCTCATACACACACATGCACACTCTAGTTAACTTCAAATTTTTTTGTCTACACAAATAACCACTTCTAATTTTAATCCCTGTGGTTTCATAGAAATAGAAAGTTTCCCACTTTCTAGAGGAACGGGGTCACCAGAACCAAGTTTGAGTGAAAGTCCAAGAAGGAATTGTAATCACTTATGACCAGTGGGAAATCCAATATTAAAATTATTTGATAGTAATCTATTTTATTTGGCCTTCCTCATCCAGAATGGCTGATAGCAGTTTGCTTGATCTGCCTCAAAACCCTCTTTCCCTATAACAGATTAGGTTGTGCCTGCTGATCATGTCCATGATTTGAGACTTGTAAGTGGAGTTTGGCTCTCAAATATCTTTAAGATTTTGCTGGGGGGCAGGAGGGGAGAGTCCAGGCAATATGACAGAAATGGAATAGGGAAAGATTTCAGTGTTTACAGAAGGAAACTTGTGAATTCTAATTGCAGCTTGCTGAGGGGCAGTGTTTAGAAAACAAAGAGCCATAAACTTGGGGCAAAGACTTGAGTTTCAGTATTAGTTCTGCAATGTACTAGTTTATGTGACCCTTGTTTGTAAAATGGAAATTACACTCTCATGGGTTTTTTTAGGGCCAGAATAGATAATGTGCCTGACAGTGCTTTGTATATGCAGACATAAGTAAGAAAGGAGCTGCTGCTATTGGCTGTATTTAAATGACCTTTTATTTTCATCGTTATCATCAACTACTATTTATTTGATTCTGATTTTGATTATTTTATTTGATTTGATTCTGCTGTTCAGGGAGCAAGCCATATAATTAAGGAGCCAGGAGTATGGTAATCATTGATAAGCATCATGCAGCATATACGTTACCATGCAAAGTATATGAACAGAATATCAGTGTTGCCATGACAGCCTTTGTGAACTTAAAGCAATGTTAAATTCCAAGTCCATTAGGAAATAGGTCATGTGTCTACTTCCCTTTCCACCATGCCCCTAAGCCCTGTATTCATGCATATTTAAGTGCATGCTTTGAATTTATAAGGAGACTGTCTAGTAGTATATTTGGGAGAGAAAATAATGGTTAAGTGCATGCCAGGCTTTAGCTCAGCCATTTGAGCAAGTCACTTGACCTTTCTTAGCCTTACCTGCTGCTCCTACAAAGTAGAATGATAGTACATACTTTCATATTACTGTGAGGATTAAATGAGAAAATGAAGGTAGTGCACTTGATCACAGAGCATAGTACACAACAAATGCTCAATAAATGTTAGCTGTAACAATATAGCTAACTACTATTGGAAAGAGGTTAAGCATATCCTAATTTGGCTTCTTATTCTTTATCAAGGTACAACAAGTTCAACTGCGGGTATCAGAGAAGAAAATGTTCCTGCCCACAGCTTTATTACACTTATATTCACCTGGATATTATAAAAAATGACTTGGTTATTCAAGAAATGTAGGGATATTTGGCTTCTAGTTTGTGGGAAAGCTTTTCCTTCCCCACTCCACCCTGCCCCACATTAGCTCAATAGTCACTCCCCAGATCCAGAGATGGAGAGCCTGAGGCAAGGTCAGAGTAACACATTGCCACTCCATCCTGCTCAAAAGGTAACTCTTAACAGCAATCCTTAAAGGAAGAGGGTACAGGGTCTTTATATTTCCGTGACAAGGTCCATAGCTGCTGCTACTCTCACAAAATATTTCATGGAATAAATAAATAGAACCCATGCTTGTGTGACAGGAGTAGCATCAACACTTTCAGATCTGATTCCTAGCACATTTTGATGTATAAATATCATAACAGCAAAAAGGTACGGCACACTACACTAACGCAACTTTCTCCCTGAAGTAAACCCTGGGACAATAAGATATGGCATGGCTTTAAAATTCAGTAGTGTCTTTGTGGTGCACTTAGTATATTTGCCTATTAACTGAAAGGCTGGTGGCCTGAGCCTCCCCAGGAATGGTCTTGTCTCTAGCCAATTTCTTGGTGATGAAACTATTCTGCAATTAGGTGGTGGTGAGCGTTGCACAACATTGTGAGTACAGTGCCACTGAATTGTACATGTTAAAATGGTGAATTTTATGTTACATGTATTTTACTACAATAAAAACAAAACCTTCAATAAATGCAGTGTAGGATGCACTTCCCAACCCAAATATATTTTTCTTCCTGGTATGTATACATCTACCATGTAATATATACCCTGATATCTGAATGCCTGTATGTACATCAGCTTTTTAGAAATCTGGTCTGGGTGTTCAACTCTGTAGCATTTCGGCATCACACTGGAATGTGTGACCCATCCTTGTTTTGGCTTGGATTAAGTATACTATTAACTGGCACAAGCACATAAATTCTCTTTGGTCCTAGACATATTTGTCTAGTCTAGAAAATTCTCCCATGCAAAGGTAGGCTGGGAGTGGAATGTGTGTCTGTCCTCTCCAAAGGCACTGTATGGCTTTCTTAATAAATGGGAAACAAGAGAGAAAAGGTCGGTAAGAATATAGCTGAGATTCTTCTTTTAGCCAGCACAATTTCTTAGCACAGGAGTCAGGACTCTGTTCTTCTGGATGAAGCCAATATTATTCTTTTATAAAGCAAAGATCATGAAAGGTGGCAGGTTTTTAAGACCTACATGAGCACAGAGTACAAAAAAGGAAGGAAGGGCTGGAGCTGGGAAAGACTCACAAAAGAGACAATATCCACCAGGAAGTCCTTCAGGCAGAAGGTGGTGATTACCTTCCAGGGAAAGGCTTCAGCAAAACCAAGGAAGCTTTATACTGGTCAAGATTGACCTTCCTGAGGCAAGGAAGGATGATGACCTTGAACACCACTGTGGAGGAAAGTGCTCCTTGGACAAGTTTTTTTCTCACTCCAGCCAGCAGATTTCAGCTGCTCCTGCTATACAACGTCTTTCCAGAAAAATGAAGGCTTGTGAAAGATAACCAAGCCTATGAGAACCACTGCAATCAGGATCAGAGAGAATAAGACCATGAGGAAGACATAGGTGGAATGGGAGAGAGGTGTAGACATCGGCTGCTCAGCTGGGATCATGTTGGTCAGATTCAGCATGTAGCCCAAAGTCCATCCCACATCAGTGTGCTGGATCTGCAAACAATGAGGAAAATCTGTTTTTTCTGGTGAGTTTTCATGCAACCCCATTCATAACATTTAAGCAGCCAGAGGACAGAGAGCAGTGCATTTAGTTCTCTACAGGGATTACTTCTATGTTCTAAACTGGGAATTTAGTTGTGGAGAAAAATGAAGCAGGAGCAAGTGATTGTGGAGAGTTTGGAGCCTCACTACTATATTCTCAAAATTCAGAGAGGATCTCTGTGACAGACTGCCCAATTCTCCCACAGAATTTAAAGAGAACTTAAGCCTTTGAAGATTTGCATTCCTCTTTCGTTGTGTGTATGTGAATGTTGGGGGTCAGGGTGGGGAAGGGAGGTGGGAGGTGACACAAAGCAGGCAAAGCATTAGGGATAATGATCTTTGTGAGGGCTGGAATCTCATCCATATAAAATCAGGACTTCTTTATGATTCAAACAGTGAAAATTGGAGAAGGATCCCAGCAAATTAGTCTTTATGGCATGCCGTTGGAAGACAGCATATGCCTGAGAAAGCATTCTTATTAAATGATTAAAGTATGCTCTGACCCTGCCTTTTTCCTAGGAATATTTTCCAGTTGCCTCACCACTTATTAGAGTATATAGTCTATGAATAATAAATAATTTTGGAAATATTTTTATTTCCAAAATTATTTATTATACATGGTCATGAGTTATACATGGTCATGGTAGAAAAGTCAGAAAGTACAGATAATCCTAAAAAAAGAAAACCACCTGTACTTCAACACTCAGAAGTCGCTGCTATTATTTTGTGACATATCCTTCCAGTCCTCTCTGCGTAGTTTTTTTAACAAAAAATGTAATTAAATTGTATGTAGAATCACTCACTTAACAATACCTTGAAAGCATCATCCCATGTTTTTTAAGGGATTTCAATAACATCATCACTGGCATGAACTGCCTTATATGTTCATTTTTACTCACCTTATCCATTATTTATAAATCCCAGAAATGGAGTAAGTGGATAAAGTAAGATGCATATTTTAGAGCTCTTAGCACATATTGCTAATACAGTGTCCCCAAAGGTTGTGCCAATTTACCTTCTGGCCAATACCATATGGAAATGTTCCTCTCTCCTAACCCATTACCAACACTGGAATTAATCTCTAAAAAGCCCATTTTCTTTTATGGGGGAGAGGAACCTTATCTGACTGTGGTGTGTCAAGGAAATCTCCAGAACTAGAGTTATCATCCAGGGTTTAGAAATACTGGATTATTCATTGGAGTTCAAGTAATATAAATCACTTGTAAATTTGATATAGATACATCCTTCAAACAGACAAAATAAACTGATAAGATAGAAGGAAGACTGGGATATTAAAACAAGGAAAAATTTGCATTTGAATTATCCAAGGCTGCTACAAGTCCTCTGCCTCAATGGTTTTCTTTTTGCTCGAAATCACCAAATTTAATAAAGGGGTAAACTTTTTGCCATTATTGGGTATAGGCATAAAATGTAGAGAAATACTGTTCTTGATATTTTTCAAGTATGAGTTGCCCTACATGAGCCATGCTGCAGATGTAAATGTTTCTCTTTGGATACCTGCAGGTGGCGCTATGATAAAGCACAGCAGTGAGGTTTCCCCTTTAAGGCTCCTGCTGAGCCTGGCTTCTAAGCAAAGACCCTCATTCACAGCCACTTACTGCTTTCTTCACACTGAGTTTTTAAATTGGCCAACCTTAAAGGTACAACCAACAAAGTCTTCACGCCTTATGAGAAACCATGATCATCCTTTCCTGATTCATGGAAGGGGTCTTCAGGATGGATGTTGAGGTTAGCACACAGAATCACTGTGGCTACTAAAATACTGTAACACTATAACTTCTCACTTTTTTTTGTTTCATAAGAAATTTGTCACTGTTATGTAAGCAGAAAGGAGAGTCTGAGAATGCAGGAAGCTCTCCTTAGATAGGATTTCCACAACTGGATGGTCAACAAACCCAGAAGGGTTTGGTACAAAATGCCAGTGTGGGTTAGAGGTAAAGTGGTAGAATAGGACATCAGGTCAAAACTTAAATCAGGTTGACTCCTACCTCTTTCAAGCCCAAAGCTGCTTCAATCACAACAACCCAGCCTCCCCCCAACCCAATAAGTACCTGGCCCATGAAATGAATAGTCTTCCAGTTATCAGGTGTGAAATGATAGCCCTCCTGAAGAAGAGAGATAATGTAAGTTCCGGAAAAGCAGTATTCACTCAGGTACTTCTCCTTCACATCACCAAAATTCATCTTCACCTGGAAATGAAGTGAGGGAAATGTCATACTTGTGTAATGGGCAACTCTCCCAGATCTCTTTTGCAGTTGATCAAGAGAGGGGGAAGCCCCAGCTCACATAGACCTGAAAGTCCGCCTCTCCAGCAGATTTTGGGAATGGTGCTGTGCTCCTTCAGTGGGTGCTGCAGCTTATACAATATGTTTAGGGAACATCTCCTCTAAGATTCTGTGAAATGGTAATAAGTGCTCCAGGAAAAAAGTCATTTCTATTATTTAGGAGGTCAGAAACACTTTCATCCCTTGTGAAATTTGAGTTTCACAGATTAGCATGTTAAAGGGGTGAAAAGTCTTGCACGAAAGAAACCCATTAATTTTTGTGTAATCAGTTTCTTATATGCTCTTGACCAGAGTCTTTGGTTCAGAGCCTCTATAAGCATCTTAAGGAAATATTGTCATAAAGAGCCACTCAATTTTTTTAAATTATATTTTATTGATTATGCTATTACAGTTGTCCCATTTCTCCCCCATCAACCCCCTCCCACCCACATTCCCCCCTTTAGTTCATGTACATGTTTCATAAGTTCTTTAGCTTCTACTTCTCCCACACTATTCTTGCCCTCCCCCTGTCTATTTTCTACCCACCATCAATGCTACTTATTCTCTGTACCTTTTCTCCCTCTCTCCTCCTCCCACTCCCCTGTTGCAAACCCTCCATGGGATCTCCATTTCTGTGTTACTGCTCCTGGTCTAGCTGTTTGCTTAGTTCGCTTTTGTTTTAGGTGAGGTTGTTAATATTTGTGAGTTTGCTGTCATTTTACTGTCCTATTTTTTAATCTTCTTTTTCTTAGATAAGTCCTAAAGGGCATTTCATATAATAAAGGCTTGGTGATGATGAACTCCTTTAACTTGACCTTATCTGAGAAGCACTTTACCTGCCCTTCCATTCTAAATGACAGCTTTGCTGGATAGAGCAATCTTGGATGTCGGTCCTTGACTTTCATGACTTGGAATACTTCTTTCAGCCCCTTCTTGCCTGGAAGGTCTCTTTTGAGAAATCAGCTGGCAGTCTGATGGGAACTCCTTTGTAGGTGACTGCCCCCTTATCCCTTGCTGCTTCTAGAATTCTCTCCTTCATTTTAATCTTGGCTAATGTAATGATGATGTGCCTTGGTGTGTTCCTCCTTGGGTCCACCTTCTGTGGGACTCTCTGAGCTTCCTGGACTTCCTGGTAGTCTATTTCCTTTGCCAGATTGGGGAAGTTCTCCTTTATTATTTGTTCAAATAAGTTTTCCACTTGTTGTTCTTCCTTTTCCCCTTCTGGTACCCCTATAATTCAGATGTTGGGACATTTAAAGATGTCCTGGAGTTTCCTAAGCCTCTCCTCATTTTTTTGAATTCTTGTTTCTTCCTTGTTTTCTGTTTGGTTGTTTCTTTCTTCCTTCTGGTCCACTCCATTGATTTGAGTGCCAGTTTTCCTCCCATCACTATTGGTTCCCTGTGCGTTTTTCTTCATTTCACTTATTGTAGCCTCCATTTGTTCACCTAATTTGTGACCAAAATCAACCAATTCTGTGAGCTTCCTAATCACCAGTGCTTTGAACTGTGCTTCAGATAGGTTGGCTACCAGTGCTATGAGCTCTGCTTCTGATAGGCTGACCACCTCCTGGTCGCTCAAATGAATCAGCTCCGGGGCCCTGGTCTGCTCTCCCATCTGAGCCATCCTTGGTTTTGTTTTTTTCTTTCTTTCTTTTTTTTTTTTTTGTCTGGTCACGGCTGTTATGTAATGAGGGGCAGAGCCTTAGGTGTTCCCCAGGGCGGGGCAGCCCAGTTGCTGGGTTGTGATGTTAGATGTGGGGGCGGGGTCCGAGAGGGAACAATGGCGCTTGCTCCGAGCTCTCTCACAGCTTCCCATCTCCTCAGCTTCCTTGCCTGTCAAATTGGACCCCTCTGGTGCTGACCTTCGTGTGGGTGGGCCTGTGCACGCTCCAGGACCCCGCAGGTCTCCCCAATGAACTCTCCTGTGAGGCTGGGACTCCCTCCCGGCACCTCAGCCCCCACAAGTATTTTCAATGGGTGCTTCTAGGCTTCACTTCCTGGCTCTGGGGCCCTGCATTGCACAGTCTGTCCTTTGCCCATTTTTGCCTGGTTTATCTGTGCCCGAATTTGTGTCCACGGTCAGCCACCTTGTACACCTCACTGGGTCTGCTCCTGTTCAGCAATGCCACCGCCTATGTGCCTGGGGTGACTGTGCCCTCCTTCCCCCAGTGCTGTGACCCGACTCCCCCAGCCGTTGACTCTACTGGCCACCAACTCCTCCCCTTTTACAGGTCTGGGTGAATGTTGTTGGACTTCTGTACTATTCAATTTCTCTCTGTCCTGGTTCGGTTTTCTTTTTTTGGTTCTGTATTTTTGTTGTCCTTAATCTTGGTTATGAGAGGAGGCTCAGCATGACCAGCTACGCCTCCATCTTGGCCAGAAGTCCCAAGAGCCACTCAATTTAATCCCTAGATTAGCAGCATCAGCATCCCATAAGAGTTTGGTAGTCCTCACACAGAACAGCCAACACAAGAGTGTGATCACATATATAGTCAAGTTTGAGAAACAGCTCTGGAACACAGTTTAGGAAGCATTTTGCTCAAGATTGCTAAAATTATCAACAGCTCACCTTCTGTTCTCTGTCCTTTTTTTTTTGCATGTAAGTCATGCAAAGGGGTCTTTTTGAGTCCTTCATGTGTTCACCCTACTCCTGAATGAAGGAATTAATAGCTACCTACCAACCCTTCCCTTTATTTGCCTAGTTGTGAATATATGCCAGATGCCCACAGCTGGCTCTGCTCCTCTTCTCCCCTCAAGATCAACTAGGGCATCTCTAGTTCAGCTCAGAATTCTTTCTACTGCCTTATTCTTCAGCCCTTGACATAGGCATTCCCTCCTGGACACCTTAGGAAGTGAGAGAGCTAGCATTTGTTAAGCATGTACTAGGAGTTATGCCAGATGCTTTATATGTACAGCTTCCTGGTTGCCTGCCTACCCCCCTTTTGCCCAGATTTCTCTTCCCTCACAAGGAACACCCCATCTCTAACCTCTAACTGCTAGCTGGAGTCTTTCTCACTTGGGTCCTGCCAGCCCTCAATCTCTGGAAAACTAATCCCACACCTAGCCTGAATTGTCCTGCTCTGATGGAAGTCTTCAAATGACCCAGCTTGGAAACTTTTTATCACAGTCCTCTTTTTTTTTTTATTATCATAAAGGACTTTACTTAATTTAACCAAAAAATATCTCTGACTTAGTTAATATCTTTTGTCTTATATATTTTTAATTTTAATATTTGATGTGGTGCAGGGAATTCTTTCATTTTTTTAATTTAATTGTTGTTCAAGTACAGTTTTCTGTCTTTTACTCCCATCCCAGCCCACTGCCCCAGCCCTCCCCACCTCCCTCCCATTTCCATCCCCTGTAGTTTTTGTCCATGTGTCCTTTATACTTGTTCCTGTAAACCCTTCCCCTATTTGATCACCTCCTCTATATATGATGTTCTCCTGAGACCTTGGTGTGACATCAATTGACTTTGCCTGACTAGGTCCCTACCCCTTTCTTTCTGCACTCTGGTTTTCCTTTATCAAAAGACCTCTTCTCCCATTTGATGTAGTCTTGGCAGGCCTGTCAAACAAAAAACCCGTAAGGGATACAAATTTCAAGAATCCATGGCCAGTAACCCCATAGGTTCCATGGCCAGTAACCCCATAGGTTCTTAAAGGCTTGCCTATCCCTTGGGGGAATGCCATTTTGGCCTAATTTCCTTGAACTCTTCAACATTCCTATGCCCCTCCTCCTTCTGGGAAACTGTACATTGACTATGCAGTCTAACCTGCTGAGGATTATTTATGATACTAGCCAGCAATATAGAAGCCAAAGGCATCTATCTGCTACATCAATCCAGACTTGATCATTTTTTTTTTAAATTCCAGTTGACACAGAATACTGTATTAGTTTCAGGTGTAGAACATGTTGATCAGACATTTACATAACTTACAAAGTGATCACCTCAATAAATCTAGTACTCACTGACATTATTCTTAATTATAATATTATTGACTATATTACTGTGCTGTACTTTATGTTAAGGCAATTTGTATTTTGAATCCCTTCACCTTTTATACCCCAGAATTGATCACATTAATGCTTGTGGATTCAATACTATGTGCTCTCCAAATGGGACGAGAGTTCACCCTCCTTTGCATTTTATTTCCCCTGCCAAAGCAGGGACAGGTAGCACTATTACAGTATGTATAAAGCATCTAGCCCACTTTTCGGCACATAATATATGCTTAACAATTGTTAGCTCTCTGTCTGTCAAAGATGTTTAGAAGGGACATTCCCAGACTAAAGTCACACTGGGATAGCAGTTCTTCCTCATGTTGAGGGTAGTAAAAAAAGAAGAAGAGAGTTACCCTATAACAGAACATTTGACCAAAAAAACCCCAAAACTATGCTCTTTCCATACAGATGAACAATGAAGTTAGAAAAAATGAATGCTGGTTGATAACACCCATCTTAACATTCTAGGCTCTGGGTGAGGGTCTGGGTCTCACCTACAACTCCATTCCCCATCCACCCTATATTCCCATATCCCTGCCCCACCAAATGTTTCAGAATTTCTCCCAGATGCAGGCCTCTCTGACCTTACTGCCAGGGCCTCAGCTCCTGAGCAATTCCTCACGTGACTCACCTGAGCAGACCTACAGGTCCGCATACTGTTAGATTCCCAACTTAATGTAATCTGATGAAATAGGAAGTAGATGAGGGTAAAGAGAGAAAACCTGACAAGAGTTTTCACTCTGAACAAGAAGGTAATTTTTTTCAAAGTGCAGCCTCAATCTACCACCTTGGCAGCCATACATACACCTGATACAAAATTTCCTCAACTCCAAGATGTTCATCTTCCTCCATAGATCACCACTAACTGCAAAATGCCTCCCCTAAGTGTTTTGCAAACTGTAAGGTGCTCGGCCATATTTCAGCACTCTTTCGAAAAGTCCTGAGCCCTGGTGGGGTAGCTCTGTTGGTTGGAGCGTGGTCCCCAATATGCCAAGGTTGTGCATTCTATCCCTGGTCAGGGCACATACAAGAAGCAACAAGTGAATGCATAAATGAGTGGGATGACAAACTGATGTTTCTCTGTCTCTGTCTCTGTCTCCCTCTCTCCCTCTCTCTCTTAAAATCAATCAATATATTAAAAAATTAAAAAGAAAAAAAGAGCCCTGGCTGGTGTAGCTCAGCAGATTGAGCGCAAGCTGCGAATCAAAGGGTCGCCAGTTTGATTCCCAGTCAGGGCACATGCTTGGGTTGTGGGCCAGGTCCCCAATAGGGGGCATTCAAGAGGCAACCACAGATGTTTCTCTCCCTCTCTCCTTCTCTTCCCCTCTCTAAAAAAAATAAATAAATAAAATCTTTTTTAAAACGTTTAAAAAGAAAAAAAGAAAAGCCGTAAATACCCTTCCTTCCTGTTTTAACTCAAAATATGTAGGGAGAATTCCAAACCTCCGGGCTCTTGCACAACCTCCCTTCCCCCTTTGTCATTGCTGATGAGAACAGCATCCATTTTTAATTAATTGCATTTTTCCAGAATGAAAGCACCATTCACTTTTGCAATGGTGTCAATTTAAAACAGCTGCTGTTTTGCACTATCCCTAGAATCTAGGAGCCTAGATGATCTGTCTTTTTAAATGAGAGTAGACCCCATAGCTCTTTTCTTCCTGGAAACTTTCATCAAATAGCACCAAATCTTGAGTGACTCAGTGCCTCAGACAAGAAAAACATTGTGCTTCAAATTTATGAGTAAGAGCTATCTTGGACCTGGGAAGTGGAGAAAGGGTCTTAACACAATGGTGTCTGTGGAAGGTTCTGTGAATTGCCCATCTTTCTTGCTAATAAAACTCTTAATTTGGGTGTTTGGGGAGGGGAGTGGGTGACAATATGCCCAGATCCAGGAAGCAGCTCATGACGGATCTGAGTCTCTCAGACAGTCTTAAAATCTTATGCACTCTGTTCTCCCATCCAGTCCTGGCCAATGAAATATAAGAGAAACTGCTTAGGAGCTTCTGGGATTGTTTTTGCCTTCCTGTAAACAGGAATACATGTATCTGGTTCTGCCCTTCTTCTGACCTTGAACATGGCTGTGATCCCTAAAGCTAGATCTTGCGTCCATGAAAAAATAGGCATAACAACAAAACAGAAGTAATGGCTGAGATAGAGTCAAGCTGCTGCTGACCCCACACCAGCAGCGGCCTACTGCCAGACTTCGCTTTAGGTGAGGAACATGAGACCTTTTTTGTTTAAGCCATTGAATACCAAGTTATTAGAAAATGTCAATGAACTCATTTCTGATTGCCCCATTTGGGCTTCCCTAATATGTTTACTGTATCTTGGTCAAATTAGTGCAACTTGAAGGGCAGATTCATATCCTGTGTGTTAAGGACACAGACAATGGTAATAGCTGCTGTCGGTAGTCACTCACCTCTTTCCAAGGCCGAGAACAGAAATTTTTTATTGTGTCAATCATCTTTTCCTGAGAGAGGGGTTCTTCTGATGTAAGGTTGAAAAACTTCATCACATAGTAATAAGCTGAAAATGCCTGCAAGAGAGAAATGCAGAGTTTTGCAGTGTTCAACACAGAAGGACACTGACTCTTCAGAATCCCCTACCCCTAGTGAAGGTGCCTGGAAATCTCTGTCACATCAATTCACAGGGTTTTTGATATTTCAGACCCTAGCAAGATAGGTCACTTTGCTTCTGACATGCATTTCTGAGCCAGCTGGTAGCTAATTTTCTCAATAATTTTAATGGGAGAGTCAGGGAGAAAGATGGGTAAAAGAGAAGACAAAAAAAGAGGAAGAGGTTACTAAAATCCCATCTTCCAAAAACTTTGTGTTTTATATAAACTTTTTATCAAATAAAAACTGGAAAATTCTATACAGGGGTATTAAAAGTTATCTCTGAATAGCAATTATGAGGTGTTTTTGTACTGCTTTCTTTAAATAGTCAGTCTTTTTTTAATTATATTTTATTGATTATGCTACAGTTGTCCCATTTCTCCCCCATCATTCCCCTCCACCCTGCACACCCCCTCTCACCCACATTCCCCCCTTTAGTTCATGTCCATGTGTCATAAGTTCTTTAGCTTCTACTTTTCCCACACTATTCTTGCCCTCCCCCTGTCTATTTTCTACCCACCGTCAATGCTACTTATTCTCTGTACCTTTTCTCCCTCTCTCCCCCTCCCACTCCCCTGTTGCAAACCCTCCATGTGATCTCCATTTCTGTGTTCCTGCTCCTGGTCTAGCTGTTTGCTTAGTTTGCTTTTGTTTTAGGTGAGGTTGTTAATATTTGTGAGTTTGCTGTCTTTTTATTGTCCTATTTTTTTTATCTTCTTTTTCTTAGATAAGTCCCTTTAGCATTTCATATAGTAAGGGCTTTGTGATGATGAACTCCTTGAACTTGACCTTATCTGAGAAGCACTTTACCTGCCCTTCCATTCTAAATGACAGCTTTGTTGGATAGAGCAATCTTGGATGTCAGTCCCTGACTTTCATGACTTGGAATACTTCTTTCCAGCCCCTTCTTGCCTGGAAGGTCTCTTTTGAGAAATCAGCTGACAGTCTGATGGGAACTCCTTTGTTGGTGACTGTCCCCTTATCCCTTGCTGCTTCCAGAATTCTCTCCTTCATTTTAATCTTGGCTAATGTAATGATGATGTGCCTTGGTGTGTTCCTCCTTGGGTCCACTTTCTGTGGGACTCTCTGAGCTTCCTGGACTTCCTGGAAGTCTATTTCCTTTGCCAGATTGGGAAAGTTCTCCTTTATTATTTGTTCAAATAAGTTTTCCACTTGTTGCTCTTCCTCTTCCCCTTCTGGTACCCCTATAATTTGGATGTTGGGACATTTCAAGATGTCCTGGAGGTTCCTAAGCCTCTCCTCATTTTTTTGAATTCTTGTTTCTTCCTTGTTTTCTGTTTGGTTGTTTCTTCCTTCTGGTCCACTCCATTGATTTGAGTCCCAGTTTTCCTCCCATCACTATTGGTTCCCTGTGTGTTTTTCTTCATTTCACTGATTGTAGCCTTCATTTGTTCATCTAATTTGTGACGAAAATCAACCAATTCTGTGAGCTTCCTAATCACCAGAGTTTTGAACTGTGCTTCTGATAGGTTGGCTACCAGTGCTTTGAGCTGTGCATCTGATAGGTTGACCACCTCCTGGTCACTCAGATGAATTAGCTCTGGGGCCCCGGTCTGCTCTCCTGTTTGAGCATCCTTGGTTTTTTGTTTTGTTTTGTTTTGTTTTGTTTTTGTGTGGTCACAGCTGTTATGTAGTGAGGGGTGGAGCCTTAGGCATTCACCAGGGCGAGGCAGCCCAGTTGCTGGGTTGTGATGCTGGATGTGAGGGCAGGTCCGATAGGGAACAATGGTCCTTGCTCTGCGCTCTCTCGTGGATTCCAGTTCCTTCAGCCACCTTACCCTAGCAAACTGGGCCCTTCTGGTGCTGATTTCCGTGTGGGTGGGTCTGCGCACACTCCAGGACCCTGTGGGTCTCCCCAGCAAACTCTCCTGTGAGGCTGGGACTCCCTCCCGGCACCTCAGCCCGCATAAGTATTTTCAATGGGTGCTTTTCGGCTTCACTTCCCGGCGCTGGGGCCCTGCGTCGCCCAGTCTGTCTTGCTGCCCATTTTCACCTGGTTTATCTGTGCACAAATGTGTGTCTGCGGACAACCGCCTTGTGGGCCCCACTTGGCCTCCTTGCATTAAGCAACTGGCATCCACCGCTTGTGCGCCTGGGGTGACTGAGTGACTGGGACCACCAGCCACCGTCTTATCCCTCTGTGGCCCGGCTGCTGACTCTGCCCCTCTTACTGGTCTGGGTGAATCGTTGTCGGATTCCCATATAATTGAATTTTCTCTCTGTCCTGTTGGGTTTTTTTTTTTTTTTGGTTCTATATTTTTGTTGTCCTTAATCTTGGTTGTGGGAGGAGGCACAGCTTGTCCACCTATGCCTCCATCTTGCCAGAAGTCTCTAAATAGTCAATCTTTATTTTACAAATATTTATTGCAGATCATGAACTAGGTACAACTGAAAGGTTTTTAAAAATCATTATTATAACATAAATGAGAACTATGTAAAAAGTTAAAAGTACAAATGCATAAAAAAGGAGACATTTGATTAATATAACCTAAATTTTATTACTTAGAGACAACTAGTATTAAATATGATACAGGAAAAATAGATTTTACCTCCATTCTAACAATATATCTAATTTTTATCACACTTTATACCACCCTATAACTTCCTTTTGAACCCTTATGGTATGTTTTTAGAGAGGAAAAACTAATTGAGCAGAGCTTGCTAGATGAGGCAACTGAAACCCCAGCTCTAGTGCTTTTTCTTTCTTGCCCTAAAGGATGCCAGTTTTTAGGGGAAATCATTTTGAAGGCCATAAGAGCATGTCATCTGCTTATTTACCAAACACCCTGAGCTGGGCACTGGGTGCACAGGCACTGGGCTGAGCCACAGAGTCTACTGAGATTATTGGAGGTAAGTAAAGAGATCTCCCTGTGCTAGAAGTATCTAGATTAGGGATTATATTTTGCCTCCTGTAAAATTAGTAAACTAGATTGTTGAAAGGAAATGTGATTTTCAAACAAGCTAAGTGTATTCGTATGTAATTTTCATGGGCAAAGAAAGATACAAGAGGGCAAAGAACAGGAGTTAGCCGGGATCCTACTGGGGGCTCAATTCTAACTCAGAGAACAGGACAGCTATCCTCCGTCAGACAAGTTCCTGCTGCAAATAATCTTATGCTTCAAGTCCAGCCAAAATAAGCCTAATGCCAACTTCTTAACAATTGCATTATTTTGAAAAAAAAAATTCTTATACATATATAACATTTAAAAACATGAATGTGTATGTATTTGTCCTTTTTAATAAGTTTTCTTTTTCAATTTTTTTGATTTTCTCCTCCATTTCTAGTTCCAACAGAAGCTCACATTAACAACTTAATATGGAGCCTTCCATTTTTTCCTATTGCTCATATAATCATATACGAACATACATATATAAGGATTTGCTTTTTATATGAGACTTTAAACATTCTGCATTTTGTTTTTCTTACTCAACAGTATTTTGTGGAACACTCCCAAGTCACCTGGAGACACTTTAAAGTCTACATAAGAGTCCATGGTGTGAATGTATCATAATTTTTCAACAACCCCCTCCTGGTGGGCATTCTCTCAATTCCAGTGTTTTTGCCTATGAGCAATGCTGCTATACATTCTCCTGTACACTTAGCCTCTGAATTTGTATGCTCATTCCTTTGGAGAAATCAAGCTCGTAGGAGCTTGGAAAGACAGCTTCCAATCCCTGGAACTTGGGAATTCCAACACTTTCAATATCAGATGCTGGTTGCAGAACAAGATCTTGGTATGGTCCTCTTTCTACCATCTCAACCCAAGACACTTGTGTGGACACTGCAACAGCCTCTTATTTGATCTCTATGTTAGCTTTCTAGTGCTATTCTAGCCATCCTGCACATGGCAGTTGCAGAAATCTTTTAAAAACAAATTTGATAATATCACACCTCTGCCTAGCACCTTCAGTGACTCCAGATTATACCCAGATTAAAGTCCACACTCTCCCAAGTCTCTCAAGGACAGGTATGTTCTAACCCTTCTCACCGTGCCATTAGCATTTCATATTCTTTCCCACCTTGCCCACCACACCTTAGCCACCTTGGCCTTCAGTCTCCACCAAGTTTTTCTTCTCTGGGGTTGCATACTTGCTATTTCCTCTGTTGGAATTCCCTTGACTGCTACGTCTCCTCCTCAGAAAGATTTTCTAGTCATCTATCTAGACTTGCACCCTCTGTTATTCCCTTTCAAAGGACTCCATCTCTTTCTTCCCAGCAATTACCATGGTCTGATTTGCTTTTGTTCATTTGTGTTTCTAGTCTCTTATCTACCTGCAACTAGAATGGCAGGACCACATCTGTCTTATTGTCAACTGCACTAACATGGCACTTGGCACATGGAAGAGCTCTATAAATGTTCAAGTGGCACAAAACTACTTTCCCTCTAGTTCCTAGAGCAGTGCCTAGAATGTAAGAGATACTACCCAATGCAGTCTATAGATTCAACACAATTCCTATCAAAACACCAATGGCATTTTTCATAGAACTACAACAAATAACCTAAAAATGTATGTGGAACTACAAAAGACCCTGAACAGCTACAGCAATCTTGAAAAAGAACAAACTTAGAGGTATCATACTATACTATGATATATCAGACTATACTACAGGGCTGCAGTAATCAAAACAGCATGGTACTGGCATAAAAACAGACACATAGATCAGTGGAACACAATAGAGAGCCCAGAAATAAACCCATGCCTACATGGTCAATTAATATTTGACAAAGGAAGCAAGAACATACAATTGGGGTAAAGACAGTCTATTCAATAAATAGTGGTGGGAAATTGGACAGATAAATATAAAAAAAATGAAACTAGACTACCTTCTTACACCATACATAGAATAAACTCAAAATGGATTAAAGACATATATTAGACTCAAAAACCATAAAAATCCTAGAATAAAACTCACTCAAAAAAAATCTCAGACATTTCTTTCAGCAATATTTTTTTATATATCTTCTCAGGCAAGGGAAACAAAAGAAAAAATTAAAAAATGGGACTACATCAAATTAAATTATTTTGTACAGAAAAGGAAACCATCAACAAAATGAAAAGGTAACCCCCAAATGGAAGAAGGTATTTGCCAATGATTCAATAAGGGGTTAAATTCAAAACGTATAAAGGACTCATACAACTTAACACCAGAAAAACAAATAATCCAATTAAAAAATGAGCAAAGGATCTGAACAGACAATTCGCATAAGAGGACATACAGGTAGCCAATAGACATATGAAAAGATGCTCAACATCACTAATCGTTAGAGAAATGAACATTCAAACCACAATCAAATATCACCTCATACCTGTTAGAATGGCTATAATAAATAAATCAACAAACAAGTGTTGGTGGAGATGTAGAGAAAAAGGAACCCTCATGCATTGTTGGTGGGAATGCAGATTGGAAAGCAGTGTGGAGTTTCCTCAGAAAATTAAAAATGGAACTGCCTTATGACCCAGTGACTTCACTTCTGGCTACTTATCCAAAAAAACCCCAAAATACTGATTCAAAAGAACATATGCAACATTATTTTCAATAGCCAAAATATGGAAGCAATCCAATACCCATCAATAGATGAGTGGACAAAAAGTGGTGGTACATATATACAATGGAATATTGCTCAATCATAAAAAGAATGAAATCTTACCATTTGCAATGGCATGGATAGGCCTACAGGGTATTGTGCTAACTGAAATAAATCAGTCACAGAAAGACAAATACCATGTGATTTCACTTAATGTGGAATCTAAAGAACAAAATAAATGGACAAACAAAATTGAAACAGACTCATTGATACAGAGAACAGACTGATGGTTCCCAGAGAGGAAGGGGACTGGGGGTCTGGGTGAGAAAAAGGTAAAGGGATTAAAAGTACAAATGGGGCCCTGGCCAGGTGGCTCAGTTGGTTGGAGCATCCTCCTATTCACCAAAAGGTTGCAGGTTCTATTCCCTGTCAGGGCATATACCTAGGTTGTGGGTTTGATCCCCAGTCGGTGTGCACACAGGAGGCAACCAATTGATGTTTCTCTCTCTCCCTCTCTGTCTCTCTTCCTCTCTCTCTAAAAATCAATAAACATATCCTTGAGTGAGGATTTTAAAAAGAAGTACAAATTGGTAGTTACAAAATAGTCGTGGGGATATAAAGTACAGCATAAGGATTATAGCCAGTAATATGGTAAAAACTATGTATGGTGCCAGATGGGTACTGGAAATATTGGGGGGAACACTTTGTAAAGTGTATGACTGCCTTACCATGTGCTGTACACCAGAAACTGATACAAAATAATATTGAATGTAAACTATAATTAAAATATTTTTTAAACATTTAGAGACACTTACCAAATCTCTGTTGACTGAGAGACCGGATTAATTCTGAGACCGGATAGCTATGATGTACACAGCTAATGCCTGGAGAAGTTCTCTCTTATTCATCAAAACTACATATGTTAAGAGTTAACTGATTGTGGGGCAGGAGAGAGAGGAAGATTTTTCTATTTTACTTTTACAATTTTTATAGTGCAAGAACCTTTAAAAAAGTTTCAGGTGTCTGATACAGCATTGTGAACCACTAGAAAAATGTTATACAGCATATCTCTAGCACTTACTCATCATGTATAATGGAAACTTCATGCCTGTTAGTAGCAATTTCCCATGTCCTCCTCTCCCTAGCCCCTGGCAACCACCATTCTACTCTGTTTCTATGAGTTTGATTATTTTAGATAATTAATATAAGTGGAGTCCTTTTATATTTGTCCTTTTGTGACTGGCTAATTTATGTGGCATAATGTCTTCAAGATGCATTTTTGTCACATTTCACAGGATTTTTCTTCACTTTAAGGCTGAATAATATTCTACTGTAAGTATATACCACATTTTCTTTATCCATTCATCCATCAATAGGCTTTTAGGTTATTTCTGCATCTTGTGCTATAATGGGCATTAGAGTGCTAGTATCTCTTCCAGGTCCTAATTTCAATTCTTTTGGATAAAAACCCCAAAGTGAGAGTGCTGTATCATATGGTAGTTCTTTTTGTTTAATTTTTGAGGAAACTCCATACTGTTTTCCATAGTAGCTACACCATTTTGCATTCCCACAAACACTGTACAAGGGTTCCTCCTCATTGAAGAATTAAGAAATTCTCTTACTTTTGCTATTTGCTTTTTAAATAAGTAAAAATTATTTTAAAAATATGAACAAACAGAAACTTTCTACAGGTAAATTTAGTAAAACATAGAGCCTTCAGTGCAATACATAGCAATCAAGTCATCAGGGTCTCCCAGTCCGTGCCACCCCCGACCCCCAAAGCTCTGCGTGCCATGGGCACTTGAAAATTTTCAGAAGCCTCCCTTTAGCATCTCAGAATCCTGCTCTTATTCACTTCTCAAAATGTAAAAGGTACCCTCTTCATTGTTTTTCCATCAAAATATGTAACACAGGGCCCTGGCTGGTGTGGCTCAGTGGATTGAGTGAACCAAAGGGTCACCAGTTCGATTCCCAGTCAGGGCACATGCCTGGGCTGCAGGCCAGGTCCTCAGTAGGGGGCACATGAGAAGCAACCATACATTGATGTTTTTCTCCCTCTTTCTCCCTCCCTTCCAATAAATAAATAAAATCCTTGAAAAGCAAAACAAAACAAAATAGGTAACATGTTTATTATATAGAATTATTACAAATAAAAAAATGAAAGTCTCTCTTTAATCTAACCATCCCCTAGAAAAAATATACTTTATAATTTCCTGTTTAATACCTGCAGCATACATATGTAAAACATCAAAATATATGTATATATTTTACATAAATGTGATCATACTAGACATAATGTTTTATAATCCTACTTTGTTTCACTTGATAATAATATGCCATGGACAAATTCCTATGCAGATTTACCTTACCCATTTAAGTGACTACAAAAGGGTACTATATATGGATATGTCATAATTTACTTAAACAATCTCATATTCATGAGTATTTAGGCTTTCTAATATTTCACTGTTGTAAATATGTTGTAGTGTACTTGCATCTTTGTACCCTTGCCTTGGGATAAAATGTTTGCTCAGAAGGCAAATATATTTTATGAGTGGAGATATACTCTAAAAGACAGGAAAATGTTCATATAGCAATTCATAATAGCCCCAAATTGGAAACAACTCAAATGTCCATTAACTATAGAAGGGCTAGATAAATGTCAGTGCATTCATGCAAAGGAATTCTACATTGCAGTGAAAGAATGAACTACTGTTACATGCAACAACATAGATAAATCTCAGACAATACTGTGAAAGAAGTAAGAAAAAAAAGACACACACCGATTGCAAGAACTGGTAACACTAATCTATGGTGATAGATGCTGAAGTAGTGCTGTCATTTGAGAGGATAGTTATCAACTGGGAGAGTGGACAAGGGAGCTTTTTAGGGTGCTGGGAATGTTCTATACTTTCATCTAGATGAAAGGTTCATTGGTGTATCCCTTAAAAACTATCAAACTTTGGCCTTAATATGCACATTTTTTGCAGGTATGCTAGATTTCAATTTTAAAAATGGAGGTGAGCATATTTTAAATATCCATACATATCTTGTCAGATTCTCTTTCAATAAGGTTGGATCCCTTTACAGGTGTAAGAGATAACTTTTTTTTACCCTGGAGCTTAAAATATGTTCTATTTTCAATGAGTCCCAGTAGTGGTCCTTTATATGCCCATCTAAACAGGGTTATTCATTACTTCCAAAGCCTGGAAGTATTTTTTTTCCAAACTCCTGAACCATGCCTGCATCCTCAATCTTCCTAAAATTATCACCATTTTCCTGTACTACAGAAATATGAGTTTATGGACCATAAACCTCAAACAAAGTCATATAAAGATAAAAAAGATGATCTTTAAGCTTGGGAAAAGCTTCTAGAATACCAGAGGCAACCATCCTGCCTGGTCCACATGGGAACCCACCGAACTACTTTCAGGTCTCTGAACACACTTCACTCTTTCCCACTGCCAAACTGTGCATGCTGGTCTTCTCCCTACAATATCCCAAACACCGGTGTTCTTCCTGTGAATATACAACATTCCAGACACTCTGTCAGGCCCCCAAATGAAAAAGTGAAAAAGTACACCATCTCTGCCTGAGCCTCAGGACATATGGGAAAACAGACATGTCAACTATAAAGACAAACACATTCACATCAGTCAAATTTATGCAATTTTAACCTACATAGAAATGCAGTCTACTCCTGTTCAATTTAATTGAGTTGGTTTAAGTACAGCAGTCTAGCCTCTCTCAAAGTTTTTTCTTGTTTTTGTGATATCAGTTATGCACCTCCCTCCCTGCTCCCCCAACTTCAGAGAATCTCCCAGGGAGCCCTTTGTCCACGCTGATATGGCTTCTGAAATGGTGCTCATTAAAATCACCAGTAACCTCCTAACTGCCAAAATCAATAGTCTTTTTTTTTTCATTCCACCTCTTTCTTGATTTTGGGGTGCATAACATTCATTCAGTTGTTCAATATTGACTGAGTACCAACTATGTTCTAAGCAGTGACTGAAACAGATGAAAATTCCTGTCCTCCAATGGAAGGCAGAACTCCAACAAATAACAGATAGTATGATGGATGGTAACAAGTGCTATAAAAATAAAGCCTTTTGTTACACATCCCACATATAGAGGGGTGGGCAAAAGGAGGTTTACAGTTGTTTGGAAAAAGACATGCAAGTTATGATTTTTACAGTAACTTTATTAATTCAAAAGAATGTCACAATGCACAGTGCACTTAGGTACAATCTCTTCTGTGCTCAAATTGCCAGCCTTCATTATTTACACATTCTTGTAGTCTAGTTGCTATACCCTTTGGCATAGAGTTCTTTATTGTCATCAATTTTTTGGCATGACTCTCTTATGCCTCTCTTATGAATCATGCTGATATCCACAGTATGTGGTTTCCATGAAGAGACTTTATCTTTGACAACACCTCCAAAGCAGAAGTCCGCTGGGGTGGGAGGTCTGGTGATTGTGGTGGCCATGCCACTGGCTCATCAACATATCCACCTGCTGGGTACACCAACTGTAAACCTACATTTGCCCACCTCGCTATAGAGCCTCTGTGCAATTAGAGAAACCAGCAGAATAGGCATAGTTCATTTCTAATTTCTCCCAAACCTGATGCAACTTATTTCAGGGGTCATTTTATCATGAGAACTGCTGCCTGGTAATGTAACTAACATTCCACCTTCACCAGGTGTCCAGGGAAAAAAATCCAGAACTCTAATCTAAAGCCAGATTTTCCCATAAAGGAAGAAAAAGGGTATCTTAAATTATTTTCCAAAGATCCAATAAAAAACATATTGATACTACTCTGGGGGAAAAAAGATAAAATGAAGCATTGTAATAATAGAAGGAACAGGCATTACAGTCGAGTCTCAAGATTCTGCTCCAAACTAAATACTTGACTTGTTCCCCAGCCCCCCATTTTAACTTCACTACCCATTCTAACTTGTATTATTAGATATTAGGTTGGCTCTGCCCTGGCAGGAGGCATTTCAGAGGCAGAAGTAGCATCAGTTGCAGGGTTGTTTGTCTCTGGCATACGTATCCGTATTAGCTTTCCATACTTCCAAATAGACTTGACCTCTGACACTTGTGTAGCATAACTCCCAGCCACTGCCCTGTGAGGCTCAGGGTTCTAATTTAATCTTTAGTTTTTATGTACTTTTTGTTTTAGATTAAGGGCTCTAATGTGGAATTCATAGGGCCACTTCAAGGGATAATGATGTGTTTTAAATTGTATGCAAAGATTTTGGCATACATTTATATGTCAATTTTTCTGCTTAGAAGACCTTTAGTTTTCATCACATTCTTCAGAGAGTCTGGTGATCCCTTAAAGAGTTAAGAATGAATGGTTTATTGAAGACATTACACAAAGTGAAAAAAGCCAGTCATGAAGGGACAAAATATTGTATGATTCCATTTATATGAGTTAAATGGAATAGTCAAATCCATAGCAACAGAAAGTAGAATGGTGGTTGCCAGGGGCTGAGGGGAAAGAGGACCAGGGAATTAGTACTTAGTTTAATGGGTGGAATTTCTGTTTTGGAAGATGAAAAAGTTCTGGAGATAGATGATGGTGATGGTTGCACAATAAGGTAAATGTACTTAATTTCATAGAACTCTATACCTAAAAGTAGTTAAAATGGCACTTTTTCTATTATGTAAATGAGTATTTTACCACACACGCAAAAAGAATGACTCTGGTCTTGACAGCCTCAATATTTTGCTTTTAGCTGTCATCTTGACTTTGCAGGTGGTGATTTAGAGTTCTCTCTTAAAATAGAATCAACTAAGCAGTATGCAATTATGCAATACTATTATATAAGAAATAGAAAATAAAATGAAGATGGCCTCCTGTTATAAACACCTGAATCAAAAATGAAGTTATAACCCTGTCCTTTATATTTTTTAAAAATTTCTAAGATAATCATGTTACTTTTCTACATGTGCACATACACATACACATCTCTCTTGGTAGCACAGCAGAAACCAAGACTTAGAATGAGATTCAAGTGTAAACCCTGCTGTCTGAATGGGGAAAGTATCTATTAGTTTTTCTTTTTTAAACAGTTGTGCTCCAGAATAAGGCCATCTATTTTTCCTCCCCACCTTCAGGGCTAGATTATTTATATTATATTCATTTTTTTCACTCTATCTATTTGTCTATCTTTTTTGAAAGTCTTCCTTGTGTCAGGGCCTAGATGGTAGTTTTCCTGTCTGTATATGTTCTTCAGAAATCCACTTTATTGGGTTTACTATCTAAGATGGCCTCTTAAAACCCTTAGAAAAGTCTCTCCTAGCGTGGAATATTGCTTATACCAACATGCATTGGAATTCAACACAGAAAAATAAAGTGTTAATGGAATGGAATGGTAGAGATTAGGGTGAATTTTTCTTCTTGATTTATACATATTATATAATGCAAAAAAAACCCAAAAACCCTTAATCTTGCTCATAATGCTTCCATTTGTAATCCCAAGAATTAAATTGAATGACAGAACCATCTTTTTCTTTCAGTACCCCAGCAAGGTACACGGCTCAAAATCAGATGGTTCAAGTTTCCTCCTGTGGCTATGGGAGGTGACTCTTTAAATGTTTTTAAGAAAAAAAAATCCTGATCCTACTCTTGGGGTAGGGCTTTGGAGATTCAATCCATCAGATGTTCCTTTCCCAGAATGGACCCATTCCGGAGGGAAATGCTGACTTGGCTTTAGGTACAGGTGGGATGCCCTGCCACTGAGATCAAACTCTGTGATTAGCTCCCTAATTTCCATAGTAGGAGTCAACCTTACTTTGTAAACTTTTACTTGATTAGTTTCTATCACCTGTGGAACCATATTTAGGCAGCAACTCAGAATGGAAACACTCTAGGACATCGTCAGAGAACATTGCCTCAAAAAATCAGCTCCTAATCTTTCATTTGCTAGCTTGGATAATCAAAATTTGTGGGAGATTATTTGAAGAACATATGTCTCTCCCCTCTTCCAACTACTCAATTTTTCTATCAAGATGAGTATCAAAAATCTATATTGCCTCAGTCCATGACAAAATTGCATCACTAAGTTGCCTTTTAAAATTATGCCTTTGGATTAAAGTTACTATAAAAAAATTAAAATTGCTATTAAAGAGAATGGTCAAAGACATTGTCTAGCAAAATCCTTTGTAAAATATCCTTGGGATTCAATTTTGGAATAACTCTGCTTTGGCCTAGCACTGGGTATGTTAGGTATAATGAAAATTATGTGTCTGATTATGTCTTATTTTTCCCCTTGGCTACTATGAAACTCAGAGCTAAATAAACACAAATACATACATATGTAAATAAACAAATATTTTAATGTTCTTCAATTCCAGTTCCCTATTGAATTTGTTTATACCCTTTTTTGTTTATATAAATAGTACAGTGTAATCTTTTTAAAAATTCCTAAATTACCACATAAATAATTCTCTACAGATGTTCCTTCTTCCTTTTTGATATTTTTTATTTGCTTACAAATTGGACTCAATTTCCAATTTAAGAATTAGATCATCGGTGCTAAATGCAATTGTGGCAAAAATCACCAAACTGAAAAGTCTCTGTGGTTTGAGAATACCCAGGCTAACTGGTTTTGGAAATAATTAAAATACAATTAAATTTTTGTATTGCTAATAATTATGCTTCAAGATGCAGGACTTCACAGTGGTAACTTTCTGCAGGAGTGAAGGCCTAGAATGAGGTCTGTTTGGAGAAAGAACTAACCCCACCTGGTGCTATGGCATGTTAGCTTTTTGTTATTTGCAGGGATATACTGGATCTGGCTCTTACCCACTCATGACAGCTAATTGTTAAAAATTTCAGGAGTTTTTTGAGTCAGCTAATGTCAGGTTGATAGCTTAAAATAGGCCATGGTGGGAATATTTACACCCTGAAAATTGGCAAATGCTTTAAATTAGCCCCTCCATCTCCAGAGAGTTGGTTGTAAGACATTCATCAGTCCACTTCTGTTTGTCTGGCTTATCATTCATAACAGCGATGAGAAAAGATATCTCTGTCTTCATTTTATAAAGGAGAAAACAGATTTTAAGAACCTTTAGGATTTAGGGAGAAATCACAGAGGGCACCAAAAAAAAAAAAAAAAAAAAATCCGAAGAAAAAGAAAAAAACTGCCAAAACAGGAATAGGAAGAGTACTCACCCTAAGGGCTATATTCAGAGAAGACAGGCCCTATTCAGAGAAAGGCAATCTACAGATACTGCCAAATTGAGGTTCAGAAGGCTGTGAGGAGGACAGTTTCAATGAGAGACTAAGGGACAAAACAACAAAGCCTCCAGAGGACATTCAAGGCTTTTCTACCCTTTTTCAGTATCACCTCTCCCTGCCTTGGTTGGAGGCATCACATTCAACAGCAGGCAATTCCACTGTAACCACCACCACCATTCCTCCCCCACCCCCACCCCAGGAGGAAGCATTTAAGCTTGAAGGCAAGAATCAGGGGCATGTAGGGCTCAAAGCTTTCTGAAAAATTAAAAAGTCAGCTCACAGAGTAGATTCCTTTTTCTTCATATGTACTTCCTAGCAGTGACTGGAATGGAATGGGAGGTCCCCAGCATCCCTGGCCACCTCCCTCCCATTCATGGCACCATCCTCTCTTCTAGTAGTTGGATCCAAGGCAAGGACCTTGCCCTAAAAAAACCCAACATAGGCAGCCAGTGCTAGCTCAGCTATAGGACAACCAAGTGAGGGTCTAGTTTGTTCTGAATTTGGGTTTGGAGCCAATTAAAAATCAAGTTTTATTCTTCCACTCATTGTTCTGTTATGTATTTCCCTCAGAAACCTTGAGACAAGGAGGGGGAAACTGTGGTCTGGGCCATGGTTAAGGTAAGCGCAGACAACCTTGCCCATTGTTGTTTTCCCAGAGACCAAAGGATGAAGAGCTCACAGAGTTCACAAGGGCAAAGCCAGGATTAAAATCAGGTGTGATTACTATAGGGCCTGTGCTGTTTCCAAGGAGCTCTTTCTGTGACATTAGGCTGGGCCCAGAGACCTGGGGAGAAATTCTCCTGCCAGAGTCCTGGAGGAGAGTTAAAACTTCCTCCTCACACACTGATCTGTTCTCTGAAAAAGGGAGGAAAAGGGTGAAAGTAGACAAAAGTCCCTGATTCTTTGAATGTTTTAGTGATTAAGTGAGATAATGCATATATAGTGCTTAGTCAGTCACTGGCACTTGATCAATGGTAGCTAATTTTGCAATATGCTGCTATACTATGATTACACTAACACTTGGTGTCATCCCGGATGAGAATATGAAATTTGAATAATGAATAGATCAAGGGGCACCTCTTCTACCTCTGCTCAAATATTTTATCTTATTTTGGAGCAATTAAGAAAAGGAATTTGGAGCTGGGATTCAAATAGCCTCACAACTCTTCAAAATGTCATGAAAATGAATCTACAGTGTTTCCTTGGGGTTTTCTGAATTTCTACTTCCTAAATGTCTTCATAGAGGAAAGTCTTAGCTAAGACATCTAACTGCTGCTTCTCCTTTTCTGATATGTGAGAAGGTACCTATGGCAGATCCTAATGGATTCCTGCCAAACAGCCAGCCTTCTTTTTCTGGCTTACAGATTCCTGATTTTACCCAGGTAGGAGAAAGCAATCTTCTCAGGGAAGACTCCCCACTTCCAAAGGATAAACAATGATTAGTCTAAATCAACCATGGTAATACATTCCCCTTTATCTTAGATTGGTTTAGAGGTGTACATTTCACTAAATTCTAGCCAATGGTATCTGTAAAGATATTTGTTGGCACTTCTGCGAAATTGAAGATGTATGTAAGACACACTTTCCTTCTTGCCTGCTTTGGCTTTGCCTGTGAAGACATAATGCTGAGAGCAATAGCTGCCATCTAAGCACCACAAAAAGATATTGGAAAAACTGATTTTGTGTCCTTATATTATTAAGCCAAATAACTAACCCTAAATTATCTACCCCAAGGCTTATCATTATATGAGAGAACAATAAATCCTATTAGTTAAACTCTTTGTAGGCATATATTTTATAACTTGCAGCCAAAAACCATCCTAACCAATGTACCTTATCATTTCACAAACTTACCCCAAATTGTCCTTGAAGCTGCGGCAAGAAAATCTTATTGAAGGCACAGCGGGAGTAAGGGCATTCACTGGTGTTGAAGAGTGTAATGATACTTTCCCGGCATTCTTCAAAGTTTCCAGTGCCCAGGATTTCTAATTGATTGAATGGAAGAGGCTTCGCAAATTTCCAGGTGCAGGTGCTGTTGTAAATGTCACTTACATTCATTACCCTGCTATATCCATGGTTAAAACATGGGTCCTGCATGGTTCTATTTGTAACCTGCATGGAAAAATCACTTGAAAGGGTCATGTGCAAATGCTTTTTGGGTACAAAAGCACCAGCCTGACTTCATTAATGTGTCAGAATTGTACAATCTCCCAGCACTCAGCATTGGCATCAATATGCCTCTCTTTCCTTCCTTTTTTAGCCTTGGGAATAGTCAGGCTTATATAACAGGCACTAGAAATGGTATCAGATATAGATAAACTTTCTCCAGTCATAGGAAGCTAATACAGCTCAAGCTGGGCCCAGAAATGCCATTGGTTTGGAATGTTCCCTGGTGCTTAGTTCTAATCACCTGGTTAGAAGTAGATTCACAAAGAAACAGAAAAGATTCTCAAAATTCTGAGCCTGGGGTAGTTCTGCAGGAGTTGATCTATGCCCCCACCTCCACCTCCAAGCTAAAAATCAGAAGCTCCAAGAGCTGGAAATGCTTTAGATTATTTAAACCAGGGCATCGAAATGGTTTTTAACCCACAACCCAGTATGTCCAAGTGAAGAAAAGGGGCCGCTGTGGCTTAGAGGCTTAATGGAGCCTTGGTGCTCAGTAGGCAGCTTTCTCAGCAGCCCCCGACTCCAGTGGAAGTCATCTTATGGATAGTGCTTCTGAGAACCAGAAGGTGAGCTTTGAAGGAGAGCAGAGAACCGGTTGTCCTTTTAGTGGAGACAGGGAACAGCTGGATATGACATCTTTGCTCTGTGTTTGTTTATCAGGGTGTGCCTGATACTTGCATAATTGTAAGTATGTTCAACCTTTCTTGCTTTCAAAATGCAGAAAGCATCTAGGGACAAGATTTGAAGTATTGATCCATAAACTTAGTGTATTCCCTGAAGCCTTTTTTTCTCTGCTCCTCTCCAGGTTGTTTCCAACAACCCTGTTTTCTGCAGTTTGTAGGAGATGGAGATTAAGAAGTGGTAAAAAGAGGTTATAAGTTGCACACACCCTTCCCTGTAACAATACCCTCGCATGTAATTTTCATTGTCAACCCCAAAACTAGGGGTGAGAAATTATTTCCCAAGAAAGGATCTGAGTTGTGTCCTTGGAGACAGTGCAGTAAACAAATATAGTGGGTGATGTCTGGAGGGAACAATTCATAAGGGTCTACCAGATGTACTTAGATATGCTGCCTGAAAAAGTTTGGAAAGTACAGTAACCAGCTTGAGATCAATTACTGAAGTAGAAAGAGAAAACAACAGGATGTGGAGGCTGGCGGCCCAGATGTGTGCAGGGCAGGTCTGGATTCAGTTATACTTGCCTGAATGTCCTTGGCTATTTTCTTCAAGAGTGCTTGATCCTTCCCGTAGCATAGGAAACTGTGTGTGTATACGCTATAGTCCTTGCCATACAGACGAAAGTACAGAGCATTTCGTGGAGACTCAATTGTCTGGTTTTGGGGTACAAAAGTGATTTGTGTAGAGGCTCCCCCAAGGTCTAAAGCTCCATAAGTTTCCTGACTCTCATTGTCATTTGGCATCAGGTTGAGCCACCTCAGTTTCTGAAAGAGAGTATAGTTACCAGTGAGTACAGTGTCCAGGTAGAAGTCTCTGCGCACCTTGTGTCTTAAACTATTTCTTGGACTCAGGAACCTCCTAATGTGAAGGAGCAGGGGCTTGAGGGTGACACAAAGCTCACTAGAGGTTCCCGAATCCACATCATATCAACAGGAAGAAAAGAAGGGCTTCAAACACAAAGCTCAGACTGCAGCAATACAGAAGCAGTACAGTGTTGATGAATACAGGATTTGGGGCAGGAAAACTCAAGTTCAGATCCTCATTCATTTGTTCATTAGCCATGTAACCTTGAGCAGAATAATTAACCTTCTCTAGGCCTCAATTTGTGACTCTAAAATAAGAGAACACCTCACATGGTTGTTCTGAAGACTAAATTACACAGTACATGGAAAGTGCTTAGTATAGCACAAAACACATAGCACTAGGCAAATATTAGCTATTCTAATTTTTACTGATAGATTTTTTTATGTCTCTCTAAAGTGAACATATGGTTTCTTTATTCTCCAATAGTAAAAGTTCTTTTAAGAGAATTATACCTCTGATGACCCTTGCAAATGTGGGGCTAAATTAATTTGTTCACTTATCCATCATTCACTGTGGCTAGCAAACCAAGTATTGCCTGAGATAGCAATGGCATTGGCTTCTAGGGAGCCACTCAATGGGCGCTGTAAGATAATCAATTACCTGAGTGAATTTTCCCAGCAGATAGTTGATAGTAATCCAGCCATAGGCACCTTCCTCTCCACCAGAGATGATTCTGGCACCCCTGAAGTCAAAGGGGTAGTTGTTGAGGACATCTCTCAGCACAGCCAGGACATTGTTCGCCAACTGTTTGTCTTCAAGCCTACACAAAGGGAAGAGCTGAGGTTACCAGTTTTGCTTTAATAAATGCACCTGTCCATTTCAGCCACAACTTCCAGTCAGTTCTCCTAGGAAGTGCATCATAACTCACTGGAATAAACAGAATGATGGAGATACCCACCCATGGCCGCCCAAGGGGCCCTCCTTTTAGGTGAGGCAGAACTATTTTTTTGCCCCCTTCTCTCCAAATCCAAATCCTTCCAGTCTTTAAATAGGTTTGTCTTCCTAAAATAACATTTTTGTTGTTTCCTGGCTCCAAAAACTTATCAGGGTACTTTTAATTACTGTGGTGGTTATAGCTGGGTATTTTCTGATCACCACACTTAAAACTAATGCCGTATTTTTTCGGACTATAAGATGCACCCCAATTTGGGAATGAAATGGGGGTGCATTTTATAGCCTGAATGTAGCTTACCTGGCTCACTGTGGGGGGCAGGGGGACAGCGGTGGAGCAGGGTCACAGGTTATTCAATATTTTACCACATTTTTTGCTTTGAAAATTATTTTCCTATTTTCCTCCTCTAAAACCCAGGTTCGTCTTATGGTCCTAAAAATACAGTATGTCACAAGCCATTGCTAGTGACTACTAGCTGGTTACATATCCAGGCTCTGCTTGAGGTTCTTAATTAGGTCTATCATAGACACCAGGTGGCAAATGTCCTAGGACAGATGTCCAATGCCCATTGGTGCTAGATTTGGAAAAAATCTTCCTCATATTGTGCCTCAGTTCTCGGGTATGTCTAAGACCTTGAGACCTAAAGGAAGAATCTTCTAGAATTGTCATAATGAAAAATGGGATGCAATTGCTTCCAAGATATAGAATACTCAACACTGAGAGCCTCAGGGTTAGAGGATACTACTTTCCAACTGGCATGAGACTCCTGTAATCTCTCCTCTGTATGAATTCCATACCCTACCAATTGACCCCCTTATCCCTAGTTTTCCTTCTCTCCAGCTCACCTTCTCTGCTAGTGGCACCAGTTGTGTAATATCACTTAATGGCTTCTCATTATCTCCAGATAAACTCCAAACTCCCTAGCATGCCCTACAACGCACTGTGTGATCTAGAACCTGCCTTCTCAGAATCGCACTGAGAATCCTGACTTTACCACTTACCAGGTGTGACCCTGGGTAACTTATTTAACATTTGCAAGCCACAGCTTCCCTACCTGGTTAATGATAGTTAATAAAGCCTCTTACTCCATAAAGTTAGTATGATTAAAGCATAGTGAAAAGAACATAGTAAAGGCTCAACAAATCCAAGCTGCTAATATTATTACTACTACTATTATTATTCTACTATCTGCACCCTATGTTCTATCTATAGTCCTCTGAACATGTCCTGGTCTCTCACACATTCCTGCTTTTGCATTTCTATTAGAATGCAAGCTCCAGGAAGGCAGGGACTTTGTCCTCTTCACTGTATCCCCAGCACTGAGAATAGTACCTGAAACATAATAGTTGCCCCAGAAACATAGGTTATGGAATGCACAATGTCTGCTCTGCCTGTGATGCCCTTGCCCACCCTTCAACTCCTCCTTCATGATTCAGCTCACATGTCCCCTCCTCCAGAGAATCCTCCTGACCTCCTCCCATTCTGGGCAGGGCAAAGTACGCTCCTGTAGCAGCTCTGAGCAGCCTTCTATTAAACATTGATCACCCTGTCTTGAAACTCTGATCTCCTTGAGGGCTGAAATAATTGGGTTGGTCAAAAATTTTGTTTAGTTTTTTTCCGTAAAATAAAAGACACATTTTTCATTTTCACCAATAACTTTATTGATTTGGATATTTTGAGTATGTCAGCCATCTCCCACATGGTATAACATTGATTGCTCTTACTTAGTGTCTTCATTTGATTGCTATGAACTTCAACTGGTCTACTCAACCATGGAGCATTGTCCAGTGAGAAATCTCCAGTACAAAACTTCACAAACCACCTTTGACGTGTTCAATCAGTCACGGCACCTTCTCTGTACACTGTACAAATCTTTTTTGTGTGTTTCAATTGCATTTTACCTTCCTTGAAATAATAAAGCATAATATGCCAAAAATGTTGCATATTTTCTTCCATCTTCAATATTAGAATGACCATGCCAAAATCTACCAATTTTGATAAGTTTTATAATACAATCTAACAAAATTGTTTTGGATGATGTTAAAGACAACTAAGCATTACTAGAGCCATCTTATGGAATAAAAACCAAATGAACTTTTTGGCCAATTGAATACCTACTTTCATATCCTCAGACAGAGTGGTCAGTCAGTACATGCAGCATGAATGAACAAACAAGTGAATGAATGAATGAATGAATGAATTATAGTGCACACAAATGCTAAGTGGTGACCAATAAAGATGTGCTAGTTGTGAGTATTTGTGTCTTGGGATGTCTGTTACTCTCCTTGGGTCATACCTCTCTCAGAGATTGAATGGCTAAATCTGTAGCCCCAAATCCCAGAGTGTACTAGGTCTGTCTGGAAAAAGTCTAGCCATTATTAATACAATGAGAACAGTTTGCATGACATTGATGTAACCTGGCAGCCAAGGAGAGTGGACTGGAATGAGCATGTCTGAACAATGACAACTTCACTGTACTAGTCAGTGGGGGTAGTAGATGCTGTTGAGTGAGCACGTGTACAGTGTGGCCATCCCATTCAAAATGACGGAGCAAGTAGAGCAACAAATCTGCCTCAAATTTTCCACTAAACTGGACCATTCCTCCACAGACACTATTCAGATGGTTCAGAAGGCTTTCAGGGACAATGCACCCACTCATGCATCACATCTTGTGCAGAGTTTTTTTGGTGAAAAATCCAATCGCTCAGGTGACTCAGCCCCACTACAGCTCAGATTTGACACCCTAGGATTTCTGGCTTTTCCCAAAACTAAAATCACCTTTGAAAGGGAAGAGATTTCAGACTGTCAGTGAGATTCAGGAAAATATGATGGGGCAGCTGATGGCGATTCCAACAAAGGATTTTGCAGAGTGTTTTGAAGAATGGAAGAGGTACTGGGAGAACTGTGTGAGGTCCCAAGGTGCCTACTTTGAAGGGGACTGGGGCGTCAATGTCCTGTGTACGGTGTTTCTTGTATCTTTATTTTCTTCAATAAATGTCCCTATTTTTCATATTACATGTCTGGATACTTTCTGGACAGGCCTCACATAGGCTTGATCTTTCTTTGTGTCCCTGTTCCCTTGGATTTCCCGGGGGAGAAAGGCAAGTACGAATTTTTAAAAGGCATACTTAAACTCCCAAGTTACACATATGAATTTGGGAGTTTTACCCACTTACTGAGATTCAGGATATTTAGAATTGTAGGTGTTAGGGAAGTGTGACACTCTCCCTACATGTTGCTATACCTGAGCAACCGCATGCCTGCTGTAGCTCCCAGGTAAACGGGTGTCTCTCGGTGCTGGGATGTTGGAATCACTTGCTTGGCTCTTTCCATGCATGTAGCCAGATAAATGCCCAAGTCACTCGTTTTGTGAGCATATCGTGAGATTCCAGGACCTAGAAAAAGATGTAGAAGCAGATGACAATATATTTTTTTTAAGTATAGAACACACCATGACAATATTAGAGTAAAAGACTGGTGTTTAGAAAAAAAAAAAAAAGACTGGTGTTTTCTAATAAAATTCAAGAAGACAATTTCTTAATGTGATTATGCATTAGTTTGTTCTACTTAGAGGGTAACTTACTGAACCAACGTTGGCTTAGTAGGGACTTATTTTCAGACCTCAGGCTGGGTCTGTTCGCTGTTCAATAATATTGCCACTGGATGGCACAATTTTCACATGCATTTGCCTAACCTTTCCAACAGGTTCAGATATTAATGGGAATTTTATAGGTCACTACTCTATGACATTTCTTCCACAAAACTATAATTAACTACACTAATTCCTAGAAGATCTAAATGGATGGAGATGACATTTAAAACAAAACCTAAAATAAGCACCAGGCACATTGGCTTTACTGAAAAGACAGGAAATGCAGCTCACTAGCTGTGTGATCATAGCTAGACCCCTAACATTTCTGAAGCAGAGCTTCTTCCATGTCCCCTCAGTGATTGTTCCACTCTGATACCTACCGCCCTGGTAATACTGTTTTTCCAGTATTAGAGCAAAACTAACTGTTGCTATGGAAAGGACTAGAGCCAAGATTCCTTAAGCTTTGGAAGTTAACACTTAACAATTTCAGTTCACTTTAAAATGAACATCCACACTGTCAAGTGCTTTATAGTGACGATTAGGTTTAAAGATAATTATCTTTAAATAAAGATATTTAAAGATAGTTATGCTTATCATTCACAGGTTTTTAAACAACCTGGTTACTTAACTATAATAAGAAAATCAGCTCAAAGTTATCAACTAATTGTTTTAATTTAAAATGTCTGGCCTTCAAGGTGGGTGGGGCCCAGCATCTGTGCTTTAACAAACCCTCCAGAGGGTTCAGATTTGAGAACCACTGGCTAAGACAGGAGTTTGAAGTTGGGCAGATCTCCCCTGGAATCCCTATTCCATCACTTACTAGCTCAAGCAAGCTGAAACAAGTGGCATAACATCTCTCAACTCAGCGCCCTCGTTTTAAATAACGGCTACAATAATACATACCTCGAAGGAAGATAATGAAGATGAAATAGCATTTTTAGTACTTAGGTTGGTGCACAGCAAACAGAAGTGTCCTGTTGATGGAAGGTACTATTACTGTTATTTTTAAGTTTATGCTTCAAGGGCTCAATCATTTAATGATTTCAAATTATTTTTATGATGATGACAAACTAACAATAGCAGCTCCACAATGTTCTTCCCTTGACTCGCTTTCCTTCGTGCGCTCCACTTGCCATCCGTGTATCATGCCCCACTGTCACCCCCTTCCCTTTGCCTTCATCTTACCTTTTACCTTGCACTCCTGTATCTGATTCACCACCCCTGTGTCATTCTCCTTCTCTGCTGGCCACTTATAGATGTACAAAGTTGTGTGAGAAGAGCCTGCATCCAGCACAATCCCATACTGAGGGCAAAACAAACCAAGAACTTATCAGCATTACATTGTTCTTCTCCATATTCAGCTTGCAAGAGAAAAAAAGACAAAGACAAGAGTTTTCAAAAACATGAGGAGAAACTACTTTAATTCAAGAGGAACGTAGAAGGCAGGGGTAGGGCAGGTTGCCTAGAGTTGCCCTGGTCACAAGATCCACCAGAAGTCCAAAACTCCCACCACTCTAGCATAGCAGCTCTCAGTATTGGCTGCACTTTAGAAATATCCAGACCTTGCAAGGGTGGGGCCTGAGCATCAGTTTTGTTTAGAAGCTTCTTGGTGGTTCTAATGTGCAGCTAGTTTCCAAACCATGTGCTGAAGTGGTTGAGACAATATGGAGGGAATAGAGAGCTATTAATTTAGTAGTTCCCAAACTGTGTCCACATAAAAATCATTAGAATTACCTGGAGAGCTTCAAAGGCTACTGATGCCTATCTGCCACCACACAGATATGTAATTTAATTGGTCTGTTATGTGGTTTGGGCTTTGGAAGAGAGACATGAAAAATACTTGCTTTCTTTTTTATTATAAATGGAACTATAAATTGTACCCAATACATTTTAAGAGATACGAACTTAAACTTCATGTTTGGGGCTCTTAAGAAGAGTAGGGGGTAATGAAAGGAAGAAAGAATGTTGGGGTGGGGGAAGACAGCATGAGTTAGAACTATATGGTCAGAGAACAGGAGAAAAACAAAGTCCTCAGCTCACATTTCATGAGTATATTAAGTGTACCAGGCAGGTGTGTTATGAAGCATTTTATAAGAATTACCTGATTTAACCTTCAGAACAGTGCTATAAAGTAGGAAGTATTTTTATCCCCTCTGCATAGGCAAGAAACTAAAGCACAAAGGTTATGTAATTTACTCAAGAGACACAGCTAATGGGTGACAGAGCTTGGATTTGAATCAGACTTAAGAACTTATGATACTTATATAGAGAAATATAGGACCAAGGACTAGATAATAGTTTTCATATTGGTGCCCCCTTTTTAATTAGATTTTCTACTTTTTATTGGTTATGTTTACAGTTGCCCTGATTCTCCCCCTTTGCCCCCCTCCACACAGCACCCCCCACTCCCTCAGGCCATCCCCACACCATTGTTCATGTCCATGGGTCACGCATATAATTCTTTGGCTACTCCATTTCCTACACTGTACTTTATATCCCCATGGCTGTTCTGTAACTGCCCCTTTGTAGTTCTTAATCCCCTCACCTCTTCACACATTCCCCCACACCCCCTCCCACCTGACAACCATAAACATGCTCTCTGTATTCATGATTCTGTCTCTGTTCTTGTTTGCTTAGTTTGCTTTTAGATTCAAATGTTGATAGATATGTATTTATTGCCATTTTATTGTTCATAGTTTTGATCTTTTTTTTTCTTAAATAGGTCCCTTTAACATTTCATATAATAATGGTTTAATGATGATGAACTCCTTTAGTTTTTTGTCTGGGAAGCTCTTTATCTGCCCTTTGATTCTAAATGATAGTTTTGCTATGTAGAGCAATCTTGGCTATAGGTCCCTGCTTTTCAGGATTTTGAATATTTCTTGTCAATCCCTTCTAGCCTGCAAAGTTTGTTTTGAGAAATTAGCTGCCAGTCTTATGGAAACTCCCCTGTAGGTAACTAACTGTTTTTTCTCTTGCTGCTTTTAAGATTCTCTCGTTATCTTTAACCTTTGGCATTTTAATTATGATGTGTCTAGGTGTGGGCCTCTTTGCATCCATCTTGTTTGGGATTCTGTGTTTCCTGGACTTGCATACCTATTTCCTTCATCAAATTAGGGAATTTTTCTTAACAGGTTTCCAATTTCTTGCTCTTTCTTTTCTCCTTCCGGCACTCCATACCTTTCTCCTAGGTATGATGTGAATGTTGAACCTCTTGAAGCTGTCCCAAAGGCTGCTTCTACTTTCCTCATTTTTTTGGATTCTTTTTCTTCTTCTTGTTCTGTTTGGTTGTTTTTGCTTCCTTATGTTTCGAATAATTGATTTGATTCTTGGCTTCATACACTCTACTGTTGTTTCCCTGTAAATTGTTCTTTATTTCAATTAGCATATCCCTCGTTTCTGACTGAATCTTTTTATGCTGCTGAGGTCCTCGCTAAGGTCCTTGAGCATTCTCATAACCTGTGTTTTGAACTCTGCATTTGATAAAGTGCTTATGTCCATTTCATTCAGTTCTTTTTCTGGAGTTTTGATCTATCCTTTCATCTGGGCCATGTTTCTTTGTCTCCTCATTTTGCAGCCTCTCCATGTTTGTTTCTATGTATTAGGTAGAGCTGCTTTGACTCTGTGTCTTGGTAATGTGGCCTAATGATGTAGGTGTCCTGTAGGATCCAGTGGCATAGCCTCCCCTACACCCAAATGGGTACTCAAGGTGTGCCCTTTGTATGGGTTGAATACACAACCTTCTCTCGTAGTTCAGCCTTGGTTGCTGTTGGCAGATGAATGAAAGGGATTTACCCAGGCCAGTCAGCTTCAAGGATTGGCTCTGACCACTGACCACCAACTTCCACCCTCCATGGAGGATTAGCTGTGCAAGGTCAAGGTAGGGTGCTGCAACATGGTCTGTCCACTGGGTACACTGGCCCCAGGGTTTCCCAGGAGGTGAAGACCAAGGTCAGCCCCCACCTGTGTTCTGCCCCAGTGTTCCACCTGTGTTCACCCTGCCTAAGCTATAAAGCAATCTGAGGTGGCTGCTACTTGTATTGGGCTTGGAGATTCCCAGGTGAAGCCAAGCTGTGAATATAGGCTGGCTGCTGCTAATGCTGTGCCTGGGGCTCAGTGAGGCCAGCTATTACTAATTTGATAAGATTTAGGAAGTTGTGAAGCATGAGTCCAGACCAGCCATTCATATGGAAAAGCAACTTGGGTGGGTCCCTAGGTTTGGTGGGGCAGAATCTCTGGGGATTTCCACGGCAGGTCAAACTGTGTTAGCCAAGTTGATGGAGTCTCAACTTGAAAAGGTCCCAGCTTGCTGGTTCTGTTGGGGGAGGGTTTAGAAAAGGGACAATGGCCTCTGCTGCAAGGCACCTCAGTTTCTCCCTGTATGCCACTGGTGCCTCTCAAGTGGCTACACCAGTGCTGGAGCTCAGAGGAAGTGAGTCTGAGTAGGTGAGTCCATGTGTGGGTTCTGTAAGAGGAACTGCTTAGGGCTGCAGAAGTTTCTTCCACCAACTCAATCCCAGCTAGTTTTTGCAGCCAGAACTTATGGGGACTTGTCTATCTGGCACTGGAACCCTGGACTCGGGGCGGGGGGGGGGGCTGGTATGGGGCTGGGACTCCTCGCTCCTGAGATATCCCTCCCTAATTTTTGTATACCACATGTGAGTGAGAGATCACCTGGTTAGGCATCTGCATCTCTCCTACCGGTCTGGATAGAGGATAGATGTGGTTTCTATAACTCTGTAGTTGTCAGACTTCCATGCAACTCAATTTCTGATGGTCCTGAGTGATGGTTGTTCTATATTTTAGTTGTAATTTTGATGTGGTTGTGGGAGGAGCCAAGCCATGCTTATTCCACTATCTTGACCAGAAGTGACTTGGTGTCCCTTTTAAGAACTTTTAATGAAAGAGAACTATAGCAGAATATGCAAGTCTTAGTTGTGCATCCCAATGAATTTTTGCCCATGTGGACATCCATATAAATCATCACCAAGGTGGAGGTACAGAACATTTTCTAGTCTCCAGAAGGCTTCCTGGTGCCCCTCTTAGTTTCCCTCATGAATAACTATGGCCTGGACTTCCATCACCATGGATGAGTTTTGCCTATTTTTTGAACTACAGTAAATGGAGTGACATAATGTGCCTCCTTTATGTCTGTGTTGCCACCTTTCAAGGCCAGGCAGGTTCATGGTATTTGTGCAGACAGAAAAATATTCATGGAGCCATTGAGATGCCTGGCATGCCTTTATTCATGAGTGGGCAAGCCACACATGCTGCCAGCTGCGTGTCTATCTGCATGTCTCATGTCTGTCTCTGCTCCCCAGCATGGTACCTGTCCCCTTGTGTGTCTCTCATCATCATTGCTCCGGCAGCAGGGAGTCCCTACCTGTTTAAGTACTAGAGGGGAACAAAGCCGGAAAACTGCCAGAACATTACATGATATAACATAATTCTGCACATGAGAGCTCACTTCATGTTATGGGAACAGTTTGTCAGACCCAGGCTCAAGGCTGTGAGAACACTAGATACCAGGCCCCTCCAAGGCTATGGGAACACTGCTCCCCTCAGTTACCCAGACACCTGGATGAGAAAGCCAGACTGCCTCCATTACCCTACAATGTCTAATTTCTTTCATTCTACATTATGATTCTAAGATGCATTCAAACTGTGTGTATCAGTAGTTGATCCCTTTTCATTTTTGTAGAGTATTTCATTATTTTCATATACTATTTGCATATTTTTATGCACTCTACTCTTGATGGACATTTGGGTTGTTTCCAGATTGGAACTGTTAAGAATATATAGCTGCCAGGAACATTCTTATACATTGCATTTTGTGGACATGAGCTCTCATGTCTCTGGGGTATTTACCCAGGAGTACTAAAGAATGCCCACATTGACCAATTAATATTCCTCTTTGATTATACCCCTGGGTTTAATCAAGAACAAATGTCATGATTGAATAACAATGTCTGCTATGGGCTTGTGAGGGGCACATATACTTTTTATTTATCATCCCTATACTGGAGACAAAAAGAAAGTAAATGGGGGAGCAAAAGGAAAAGCAGAGGTCGCACTTCTAAAGTGTGAGCTAACTACTCTCATCGCATTTTGTGGCTCATTTGAACTGTGGACCTCCAAGTGTGCTCTGCCATTGATGATGCTTAATTCAGTGCTCTCCCTCCCAGGAGCATGCCTGTGCCTTTCCAGTCCCCCTCTTCTTTCCTCCATAGGCGTGCATCTCCTAAACTCAAAGGGTCTCCACGAGACTTGCAACCAGGGGAGCGATGGGCAATGGCAGCTTGTCCCGAGCTAACCCCCTGAACATGTCTTCAAGGCCCTCTTTTCTCTGACTTTCCATGGAGGCAAAGTAACCTGCCTAGACTCATTTCTGTGTTATAACATTTCTAGAGAACCAAAGCAACCCTACCTAGGCTCTCTCCTGTTGCTTTTTCTATCCTAGGCTCAGCTTTAATAAACATATTCTCAAAATCACCTGGACTTGTGAAATCTTTCCTGCATGAAGAACCTACACACTACAGGCTGGCCCAAGGCAGACCCACTCCAGATCCAGTTACTTTATGGTAACATTAATTCTACGGAGTCCTAAGTAAGAGTCATACTGAGAATGGAATTATGACAGTTGCAAACTACCTTGTAGTATCTCAACTTCCCTTTTTCTTTAACTTTGACTGTGCTTGATGTCATTCTTTCAAGATTATAAATCTTTAAATAAAGGGCTTTCATAGGAAGCTCTTTAAATACTAAGGTTGGGCATTTTTTGTTCTATGTAAGCTCGTACTTCTTTGTGCTTTCCACTTAGCCTGAAATCTCTGAGGTATCCAGGTGACACAGAGACACACATGCAGTGTGTGTGTGTGTGTGTGTGTGTGTATAATCCCCTCATATTGTCTCATTCCATGCTTAGAACCTAAGAACTTCCACAACCTCAAGGCAACACGGGGAACCAGTCTTCCCCCGAGCAACCATGAGCAAATGGAACCAGGTGTCACGTGCAGCCAGCCAAGCCTGCTTTCCTGTCCCACTTTAAGGAAGAGGTCAGCTACAGGGAAGGCCTCACCATGGAGACCAAGAGAATCCAGCCTCAGCTCCCACATGAAGATGGTGATCACAGTGACAAAGAAGATAAACAGCCTCAAGTGGCGGTTTTAAAAAAAGGAGATCTGTCAACTGAAGAAGTCATGAAATTAAAGCAGAAATAAGGGCTGCCAAAGCAGATGAAGAACCAGCTTCACCCGATGAAATCCTGCATCAAAAACCAGTCAAGTGTTCCTCAGATGAAAAGTACTCAGGTTTAACTGCAAGCTCAAAAAAGAAAAAGACAAACGAAGCAGGACAAATAAGCAGGACCCAGTTAAAAAGAACTCACAAAAGCAAATGAAAAACACTAGTTTCCTTTCTTTTGACAGTAAAGATGAAAATGAATAAGTATAAACATTTTGGATTTAGTCTTTAGGAGCATATGGGATGTTTTTAAAAATAACATTATTTTCCTATTATAAAGATAATACAAGTATATTTTAGAAAATTTAGAAAATGCAAAAAAAGTTTAGTCAGATAATAAAAACTATGTCTATCCATCAATGCTCCTTTGACTTGAAACGCTAACTCTGTAGACATTAACTAGTACACTATTAACACTTTGTTAATTCCTGTCTGGGGTGTGTATGTATGTAAATTATATTTTTAACCTCCCCCCTGCAAAAAAAAAAAAACAAACAAACAAAAAAAACCCTAAGAACTTCCAGGGAAAAAAAAAGACAAGAATGAAAATTGAAGAGACCTCCCTGGACCACTGGGAAAAGTGAAGTCTTTTAAGGTGTCAAGTCTTACTTTATTTAACCACAGACCTGGGAGTATCATCATTATACAGCGTGAGGATCCTTGACCTCCATGACCTCCACAGTGTTCTCTGCCTTGTACACACAGCAGAGGATTCCCTGTAGTAATTAGCATTATGCCCTTATAAAGAAAGGGCACTGGCTTTGGGCACCGCAGGGAAAGTAAGCTAGACATTCCTCTGCAGCTAGGCTTGCAGCAAGAGGAAACCAAGAATTAGCTTAGATGGTGACTGTTGTGGGCTGAGAGAGGTCTGACTGAGCTGTCGGAAGCCTTTGGATCCGTGAAAAACAGGACAAAATGCTGTTGTTCCCTAGCAGGGCCCTGGATTCTTCCTGCCAGAAAATATTCCAACCACAGCAAGAAACGATCAAAGTTAGTGAGGCAGAAACAGCAAGCAGCCTTTATCTGGAATCAGGACATTCTGTCTTTGTTGACATGAAAGTCACTCTTCCAGTGGAACAAAGGAACTAGCGTTGCTTCTATCAGGCTGTTTCTCCAAGGCCTTACACAGTGAGGTGGTTGGGAAATGAAAGCTTTCACTACTCATTTGGCAAATGTTTGAAAAGAGGGTAGAGCAAACTCACCCCACCTTTTCTTAATCCTCACCTGAGGATGTTTGAGAGAGAAAAGAGAGATTGAGAAAAAGTAAAAGAGAAACATCAACATGAGAACACCTATCAGTTGCTTCCCATATGTGCCCTGACCAGGGATCAAACCCACAACCTAGGTATGTATCCTGACCAGGAATTGAACCTGCAACCTTTTGGAGTACAGGATGACACTCCACAACGAACTGAGCCACCTGGCCATGGCAAGCACACTTTTTAACGCAGGAATTAAGGACATTTCACCTTGTGTCTATAGCAGACTGGAATGCTAACCTGTTGCACCCTGCCAAATGTATTTGTTTTCTAAAATGGTTTGCAGAATAAAACCGATATAGTTTGCTGCTCGTAGGACAGCTAAAGCTGGATTGAGAATTCTGTTCAAGTATTTTAAGAGTTCGCCTCTCATTTTAACAAAACTGTCAGCATATATAGTCATTTTCACATCTGGTCCATTTAAGAGCTAGATGTTCGTTCCATCTAATCTTATTTTGAAGATGATACACTGTGTCCAGAAGCATTCAAGGGCTTGCCTAATAGATGCAGATAATTAATGCCTTAACAGATCCATCGAGAACCCAGGTAGCCACCACTTTTTGTTCTCTTTCACCACGCCGGTATTTCCCAGTGCATATCCCAGAGAGTGCGAAGCCTGCCAGGATCTGGGCGAATAAACCTTCCCAGAAGTTTGGAGAATGCTGTGTCCTCTGTCCCCTGCCTTGGCTCATGAACCTGAGAGGTAGTGAATGCTTCAGGGAAGTCTGACAGTGGAGAAACCTGCTTAACCTTATGTAAGCCAGCATCCCCAGAGTCAGTGACCACAGAATTCTGTTTTAAACATAAGCTCTACCCTACAGAAATGCTTTGAGAAGTGCTGTGCCTTGCCATGCTATCACCCTTACCCAGTGTTCCTCTGTAGCTCATATTTAAAACATTTCTAAAAGCTTCTATGAGTATGTCCTTTACATGGAAGAAAAACCTAAGATTTAAGTAGTGAGGAAGAGATCTGACATTTCTTTAATATCATTATTTCAGATTAAGAGTACAAAAGTTTACCAAATAGCATTTAGAAAATGAAGCTAAAGGGAAAAACACATTTAATATCCTGCCAACTAGACATCATTGTTATTTTTATTTATTCTTTCCAAGCTTTTTTTTTTAAATGCATGGTGATTTTTATAGAGTTGTAATCTTACTGTGCAGACAATTTTGTCCTAAGCTAGTTTTTGGTCAGGAACATAATGTTAGCCACAGTAAATGATCTTCATGAGGTATGTTGAGCGAACAGAAGCAGTGGCCTACGGGGGGAAAGGTGTCAAAATGTCCTTGCTTGGTTCATGGAAACACTAATGTAGGGGCCTTGGCAAAGACTTGGAGAGGTGAGTGGCAGCAGACCCTGAGCTCACAGAGAGTGGAGGCCATGTGGAGGTGGGGCCAACTCCTCCTTAGTATGGAAATAATTCTACCTGTGCAAATGTTATAGGCCCAGGCCTTTGGTTACATCTCCCTAGACATGGAAAAAAAAAAAAGAGGAAACTGGAGCATCAGATAACCTACTTCTATTCCTGGCTTTGCAGAAGTGGGATATTTAACCCTCTCCTCCGAGTCTGCTCATTCAGAAAACACCTACCCTCACACTGGCCTGCTCTCAGTTCCACACGGGCCATTCAGCTTCTCTTCCAGAGCCTTTGCCCAGAAAGCCCTGCACCTGAAGTCCCAGACTTCTCTGACCATCTCAGATTAGATTGTACCCTTCTATCCATATGTTCAGAGTGCCTGTAGTATTTCTCTAAAGACAGAACCTACCACAATGTGTAACTGCATGTTTATGTGGCTGCTTGATTGATGTCTGTCTTTCTTATCTGACTATAAGCTACGTTAGGGCAGGTCTGTTTTGCTTGCCATACTACAGGCAAAGTCCACCATGGTGTACTCTACTACATGCCTTGGGCACAAAGAAGGAATTCAACAGACAATTGTTGAATCAAATGAATGATTGAGGGGAAATAGAACTATATGGCTCCTAAACTTCTTCAGTCTTAAAAGAGGTTAATATTCATAGTCTAATAAAAAGTAGTTCCATTAGGGTTGAGTTCCACCACCACCAGTCCCCCCAAAACCCTAAGCCGGGTGATACAGACAACAGTGGAATAACTAACTTCTCTTGGTCCCTTCAGACATAATTGGTTCTTCAGTATCTTTCTTAAAAGTTTCTGTAGCTTTAACAGATACTTCAGCAACCTCATCGGTCCATCTCTGTGAGTCTTTTTGAATAAACTAAGCTTATCCTTTTGAGTGTAACTCTAGTACTCTATAAACAATCAGGTCTCCATTAGCTACAGCAATGCTGGCAGGGCCTATAAATGATTAGAGACCATTTTCTTCCTTTATTTTTTCTTTAACTAGAGTTGCTAGACCTTCTACACAAACCACAGTTTTGTTGTTTGTTTTTATTTTATGTTTTTAAATGTAGTAAAATACACAGAACATAAAATTGACCATTTTAAGTCTACATTTCTGTGGTATTAAGTACATTTATATTCTTGCTAAACCATCATCATCACCGATCTCCAGGTATTGTTTTTTAAATGAAACATTAACAGCCAGTGGAGTAAAAATAATATGGCTATTGTCCAGGAGTATTTAAGGCTAAAAATTAGAGCAAATCCTTACAAATTTTCCATAAAAAGATAAAATTGCAAATGCTTATTAAGAACAGTATTTTAGTTCCTTGTGGAAAAAAAAAAAAAAGTAGATGCATGGGGACAGGCCACTACCTTTGAACAGCAGCTGGACATTCTGAGAATGCTGGCTCTGTGACCATAGCACACTAACAGGCGAGGGCCTTGCCTAGAACGCATCTCCCTCAAAGCAGTGTTAACAGGTGCTCTCCACTGAAGGCCTCTGATGTACTGGGCACTCTGGCAAGTGAGTTACTGGTACTATTCCTCACAACCATTCTCAAAGTAGGTACCATCTCCATTTCACACACAAGGAAACTGAGCTACAGAGAGAGGAATTTACTTGCCCAAAGTCTCATAGCTAGAAAGCAGCAGATCTGGGATTGAAATCAAAGCCATTTGGTCCCTGAGCCAGCATTCCAAAGAAGTGACCAGCTTCTAATGAAGACATGTGGTTTGGTATTGGGTCAGTCTGGTGCCTCTGAGAGCGCCCTGTGGGATTCTGTGTGTGCCAGAATATGGAATGTTCATGCTAAAGGGAATGTCTGGCAACTCGTTAACTGCCAGGGTTCAACAAGGAGCAGGCACTTAAGGAAGTGGTGAACCAAGCAGACCTCCCCGCTGTCTCCCCACCCAGGTTCACCATGACAAAAGCACTTTCTCAGTTCCACATGGGCTGTGCAACTTTCTCAGGGGACACTTTGGTATAACTAATCATTCTTCATTAAGGCCTATGTTTTTTCTTTTTTGAAGTGGTCATTACTAGCTACAGGACAGTGGTTCTCAGATTTTAATGGCATGAGAATGCCCCAGAATGCCTGTTAAAAGTGTTGATTCCCAGGCCCTGCAACCTGGAAGCTGGAAATGAGGAGGCTCTGGGGAACTAGAATCTTTAGGGGATCCTGAGGAAGGAGCCTGCTTCCCACACTGACAAACCCTGCTATCAAGTTGGTCTTTCACATGCTCTTCACATCCAAGGAGGGACCAGGTTTACCTGTTCACTCTATTCATGTTGAGTCAGCAAACTTTTATGAGGCAACTACCCAAGTCAGATGCTGTGGTGGTTGCAATTTAACATTTATTTTGTGATTATTTGATTAATGATTATCTCTTCCTCTAGACTATAAGCTCCATGAGGGTAAGGTTTTGCCAGTCTTGTTCACTGGACCAAAAATAAAGTCAATGACTATTTGTTGAATGAATGAATGAATGAATGAATGAAGTAAATAATTAAATATATGCAAAGACAACGGAAACCCAGTCCTTGTCCTCATTGTGCTTACCACCTAGGTAGTTTGGCATGTAAACACATCACTACATTAAAGAGTTCTTGTGTTTTGCCAAATGTGGCCCAGACAGGAGGCCACCACCTCCCCAGCAAGGCTGAACCCAAACTGGGTTAGGCAAGAAGTTGAAAAGACTAGATCATTAGGACTGGAAGGGTGACCTGAGCTGGGTTAGACAAGGGCAAGTCAGATGGAAAGAAGCAGGGATAAAGATAAGTGGCAGTTTGTCACCAGGCAGACAGGCCAAAGATGGTAACACATGAATTATTAACAATGTCCATAGTGGACCAGACTTCCTGCTTTGCACTGCACTCACTTTATCCCACTTAATTCTTACAGTAATCTATGAGATATCAGTTATCAGCTCCATCTTACAGTTGGAGAAACTGAGGCTCAAAAAGGTTAAATACTGTAACTAGAAAGAGCAGAGCTGAGGTTCAAACCCAGGCAGTGTGAGTCCCTGGCCTGTGCTGTGCCACACGTTGGGCAGGCAAAATAATTTATACCTGCAAGAGGACAGGAATGAAGAATCAGAGAAAGGAGGTGGAGAGACAGGTGAAGATTTCACATGTATAAAGTTGCACCAGGAGAGGCTATGGCCACCACCCTCTTTAAACAGAAGCACAGAGGTTGTTCTCAACATTACTGTCTGAAGGTGCTCCATTTTGATCTTAAAAGGTCCTCTAAGGAATCAGATCACTAAGATCTGGTCAACCTAAGTGTCTCTCAGATTGTACCCTCACCCCATAGACAATACCTTAATTCTAGCCTCATCTACCTTGTCTAGACCATGACAGGAGCATCCTAACTGGTCTCTCCTCCTCTAATCTAATTTCTGGTTAAGAGGAATCTTGGAACATATATCTGGGCATCATCTCCCTATTTGAAACCTTCAAAGCAGTGGTTTGCAATCATGAGCACTCATTAGAATCACCTGGGAAGCTTTTAAAACACACCTATGCCTGGCTTCACCCCCAAAGATTCTGATTTAATTGACCTGGTGAGGCCCAGACATGAGTATTTTTAAATTATATTTATTTATGTTTTAGTGTTTCAATTACAGTTAACATTCAGTATTATTTTGTATTAATTTCAGGTGTTCAGCATAGCAGTTAGATAAGCATATACTTTATATAGTATTCCCCCAATATTTCTGGTACCCACCTAGCACCATACAATATTATTGACTATATTCTCTATGCTGTACTTTACATCCTCATGACTATTTTATAACTACCAATTTGTACTTCTTAACCCCTTCACCTTTTTCACCCAGTCCCCCAACTCCCCTCCCCTCTGGCAACCATCAGGCTGCTCTCTGTCTATGAGTCTGTATCAATTTTGTTTGTTCATTTATTTTGTTCTTTAGATTCCACATGAAAGTGAAATCGTATAGTATTTGTCTTCCTCTGACTAACTTATTTCACTTAGCCTAAAACCTTCTAGGTCCATCCATGCCATCACAAAAGGTAAGATTTCCTTCTTTTTATGGCCAAGTAGTATTCCATTGTGTAAATGTGCCACCACCTCTTTATCCACTCATCTACTGAAGGGCATAGGGTTGCCTCCATACCTTGGCTATTGTAAATAATGCTACAATGAACATAGGGGTGCATATGTTTTTTTCAAATAGTGTTTTGGGTTTCTTTGGATATATTCCCAGAATTAGATTTGCTGGGTCATAAGGAAGTTCCATTTTTAATTTTTTGAGAAACCTCCATACTGTTTTCAACAGTGGCTGCACCAGTCTGCATTCCCACCAACAGTGCATGAGGACACTCTTTTCTTCACATCCTCTCTATCATTTGTTGATTTATTAATGATAGTCATTCTAACAAGTGTGAGGTAATGTTTCATTGTGGCTTTAATTTGCATTTCTCTGATGATTAGTGATGTTGAGCATCTTTTCATATGTCTCTTGGCCATCTGTGTGTCCTCTTTGGAGAAGTGTCTATTCAAGTTCTCTACTCATTTTTTAACTGGATTGTTTGGGGTTCTTTTTGGTGTTGAGTTGTATGAATTCTTTATAGATTTTTGGTATTACCCCCTTATCGAATGTGTCATTGGCAAATATCTTCTTCAGTAGGCTATCTTTTTTCATTGTGTTGATGGTTTCTCCTTTGCTGTGCCAAACTTTTCAGTTTGATGTAGTCCCATTTGTTTATTTTTTTCTTTTGTTTCCCTTGTATACCCAAGGATATACATCAGAATACTGCTAAGAGAAATAGACATGAGTATATTTTTAAAGCTCCCCAGGTGCTTCTATATACAGAGCCAACCTGGAGTACTACTGCAGTTTCATGGATGAGATGTCCACTCCTGAGCCCAGCATACTAAGCTCTGATTCAATTCTTTTCTTCCACAATTCCTTCCTACCCGCATAGTCAGTATCCCAACCACACTGGACTTCTGGTGATTCCCTAGAGATTGCTTGCTATTTTAAGCTGCTGCTCTTCAACACACAGTATGGCCTTTGTCTGGAAGAGGTCCCTACCTCACCTCTGTCAAACTCCTTAGTGTTCCTTACTCCTTGGCCCCAAAATCATCTCTTCTGTGATATCTTCACAGGACCAGGCATATTGGCGCTCCTTCCTCTGGGCTTCTACAGCACTGTATACTTATCTCTATGTTAATATGTGTCTGTTGTATTGAAACTGTTTGTGCAAATGCTCTCTCCCCTACAAAAAGTAATTGGTGTAATGATGTTTCAGATACCTGTTGTGGCCACTTCACATCTTCTTGGCCAACCTTTAACTCCGGCCCCAGCTATACTTCTCATCTCTCTATTTCTGCTCAGGATCTTCTCTCCTGCACCTAGTAGGTCATCTATGGTACCCACTTAGCCTGCTGATACATGTTCCAACCCAGAAATGCCAGGGAGTGACTCAGTGGGGCAACCTTTAACCAACAGAAGATGAGAACCAGGGGATAAGTCCCCAGGGCAGATGATTCTGAAGTGCTTTCTCTACAGTTCTTCTGAGGGTCCTGGTAGGATCAAGGCCCAAAGGCCCAATGTGGTGATACACTTGTAACACCCTTTTTGGGTTGCTTTCTCTCCTTCCCTGTTTGCTGGGGATTACTTCCCAATATAAACATCCTGCATTCAATTCCTGTTTTTAAGATGTGTTGTTTGGCAAAACTAAGATAAATGGAAAGAACTTTAATCTCTGGATCAGAAAATTTAGCCCCACCTCCACCTTTAAGAACTTTCAAGACTCTCGTTTCGTTATGTATAAAATGAAGATAATCTTTCATTCTTTACAACGTTGCTGGGAAGGAGAAATTGAACTGAGAGTATAGAAATAATTCATAAACTACTAAGCACCATATAAAGCAATGTTATTACTGTGCTTTAGGAGAAATTCTTTTACTACTCACCCTCTAAATTATAGAATTCCTCAGGATTTGGTCCTTACCCTCTTCTTTTCTCACTTTTTACTCCCTTCCTATGATCTCAACCATTCTTAAGGCTACAACACATCAATGACATCAGAGGTATATCTTTAGTCTACACCTATGCTATCAAATAAGGTAGCCACTAGCCACATGTGACTATTGAGCACTGGAAATGTGACTAGTGTAAACTGAGATGTGCTGTAAGTGGAAAATCACACTGGAATTTAAGATAGTCTGAAAAAAAAGAATGTAAAAAGAAGGGAGGAGCTCCTATCCTTCACAACAGCATGGATGGAAATGGAAAGCATTATGCCAAGTGAAATAAGCCAGGCAGTGAAAGAGAAATACCATATGATCTCACCTATAAGTGGAACCTAATCAACCAAACAAACAAGCAAACAAAATACAACCAGAGATACTGAAATAAAGAACAGACTGACAGTTACCAGGGAGGAAGGGGGAGAAGGGTTATAGGGGGAGGGCCATCAAGGAGCATCTATAAAGGACACATAGACAAAGCCAAGGGGGTAGGTTTGAGGGTGGGAGTCGGGGATGGGTGGGTTGGGGGGTCATGGTAGAGTAAAAATGGAGACAACTGTACTTGAACAACAATAAAAAAGAAAGAAGAATATAAAATATTTCATTAATAACTCTTTATTGTGATAAAATGTTGAAATAATAATACGGGGTGGGCAAAGTAGGTTTACAGTTGTTCATGTGGAAAAAGACATGTAGGTTATGATTATTTCAGTAGCTTTATTAACTCAAAAGAATGCCACAATGCCACAGTGCACTTAGGTACAATCTCTTCAGTGCTCAAATTTCCAGCCTTCATTATTTACACATTCTTGTAGTCTAGTTGCTATACTCACACACACTTTGTCAGAGTTCTTACCTACTTTTGCCCACCCCTGTATTTTGGATATCAGGTTACGTAAAATACATTTCTAAAACTAATATACATCTTCCACTTTTTAAAATTTAATTTTTATTGTATATTTTTTCCATTACTGTTTAGTCCCATTATACCCCCCTCCCTCCAGCAATCACTACACTGTTGTCCCTGTCCATGAGTCCTTTTTCCTTTTTGCTCAATCCCTCCACTCCCTAACCTTCCTCTGACCAGTTGTCATTCTGCTCGCCATCTATTAGTCTGTCCCCATTTTCCTTGTTATTCTGAAAATGGATTTGCCTTTCCACCCAGCTATCCCACTTCTGGGAATATATCCAAAGGAACCCAAAACACTAATTTGAAAGAACACAACTACCCCTATGTTCATTGCAGCATTATTTACGATCACCAAGATATGGAAGCAGCCAAGTGTCCATAGCAGACGTGTGGATAAAACAACTATGGGAGATTTACATGATGGAATACTGCTTGGTTGTGAAAAAGAAGAAAACTGTACCCTTTGTAACAGTATAGATGGACCTAGAGAACATTATGCTAAATGAAATAAACCAGTCAGAGAAAGACAAATACCACATGATTTCACTCATATATGGGATCTAATGAACAAACTGAACTAACTTCTTCCACTTTTTAAAAATGTGGCTAATAGAAAAATTGAAATGTGACTTGTGACATTTCTATTTGGTAGAGGTGTCTTCTCTGTGGTCCAGATCTGAATATCCAACTGCTTCTCTGACATTTCCCTTTTCATACTCAATACCTACAAAATAATTCTTCAAAAATTGAACTCGAAACCTTCCCCTCCTTCCAAACTTCTGTAATAGCCTCTAACCTAATCTCCTAAATCTGCTCTTGTCCTTCCTGCCACTTATTCATTGCAGCCAGAGCGATCTTTTCAAAACACAAATCTGATCATGTCATTGACTTCCCATTGGTTTAGGATTAAAACTAAAATCCTCAACCTGACTTGCAAGGCCCTGCCCACACCACCTCTCTTGTCATCTTTATCCAATGCATGATCTACTCTTGCTGTCCAGCCAATGTCTGGTAGGTATCCAACCATCTCCTGCTGTGAGATTCTTGCACTTGCCTTCCTTCTGCCTAGAATACCCTTTACCCATCTCTTTCCCAGCTACCTCCTAATAATCCTTCAGATATTAATGTTAATGTCATTTCTTTTCCCAGGGAAAACTTCCCTGGCCCCCAAAACTTACATTTGGTGGCACTCATCACAATTGTAACTAATAGTTTGTGTCATCTATTAAATGTTTTTCCTTCCCCAGATGATAAGCTCAGTCATAGCTAAACTGGCTTCCCAGTTGTGTAGCCCAGTGCCTGACATAGATACTTAACCACTTAAATAATAATCAGTGATATATAAATTTATGAACAAATGAATAAAGAGATGCTGAATGAGGTACGGTCATAACGAAATGATGTGGGGTTTTTTTATTTCAATTGTTTTTTTTTATTTTAGAAATGATGTGTTTTAAAACAAATGTACCAGGTACAAATATTTAAATATGTTATCTTTAAATCATAATTTTTTGGAAGGAAATACATTTATTCCAAAAAACTACTCAGAATAATTTAGTAGCTCATGATATTTGGTATTAAATTGTAAACCACACAAGAAAAAAGTCTCATTTACTGGTCCTAATTTTAGATTTTAAACATGTTTTATCATGTAACCTCTTCATCAAACTTAGTCTTGAATAATTTCAGAGATATTACCATAGAGTAAGTTCTAAAGCAGCAAAAGATGCAACAGAACTTTGTGCAGCAATGGAAACGTTCTATGTCTGCACTGTCCAATGTAGTAGCCACCAGCCACATGAGGCTGTTAAGCACTTGAAATGGGGCTAGTGCAAGTGAAGAACATTAAATTGAATGAGCTGTGTGTGGCTAATGACTATTAAATTACACAGCATACATTACTTAAAGCCATCACCAAAGACAAGTTCCTAAAATATTTTCCCCTCAATATATGCCAGGTATCTTATTAAAATGAGTGTATAACCTCAACAAGTGGCTAGTTTGCATGTATAAAATGATCTTTGAGTAAAATAAACCAGTGATATTGCTATAAAGATTCACTTCAGATGCCAACATCTGCTCTTCAATACTCATACCTTTTATTTAAAAAATGCCAAAGACCCTGTTCCATTTTGCCAGGCCAACACAACAGTATCAATCAGAATAGACTTTAAGATGACCACTGAGAATGAAAGAAGGTCATTCATGACAAGTATTAATTAGGAACACAGAGCTCAAGTCTGTCATGGATTTTGCCTCCTAGGCAGTCCCCCCCTCCAATGATGCACTAAGAAACATGTAAAAAGGTCAAATCAAGAAAGCAATCATGTACTTTTGGAACTAGTAAACAAATAACAGAACTGAGATGTCATGAGGCTTCAACTGTGAGTGAAGTTTTGCCAAGAAAGCCGACATCACTCAACATTAAAAGGCAAGAGACCATTGCCAATGAGATGGTGTCAGCCTTCCGTGCTGACAAAGGAGCTGCTGTGCACAGTCCCAGTTGACTTGAATTTGTATGGCAAACAGATGCCAATGTAACATTCAGGCTTCTGCTACACAGCAAGTGATTTGGGTGGGTGGTCAAAGTTTCAGCATCCTGGAATATGCATCTATATGTCCAGGCTCACAGTTTACTATCTTCAAATACAAGAAAATATACTTCTGCACATGTATTCCAGGGCCTCCCCAGTCAAGTTAACTTCTGACTACACCACCGCCCACATGTACATATGTGCTCAGTAACATATCAGTGTATTCTGGATAAATCCTTGTAGATTTACTGTAATTTCAATGAAAGATTAAAATGATATATTTACAGCATAAATTTAAATTTATCACATGCTTTCTAATTGATGGATTAAATAAAATACTGACCATATTACAAGGTCTTGTGAGATACGCATGTCTTTGAAATTTTACCTTCATGAATTTGAAGGGAAGGCAAAATAAACCACAGCAGAGTTAATGACCCTAATTATTTTTAGTAATATTAACTGGCTCTTCAAATGTGGAAATTTCACAAGAAATCTGTCCATTCATGAATTCATTTCAAATACTGTATCTGATACTTGTTTCTCTGTTTTTTTAAAATTGATTTTGCTGTGCTCTTTGGTATTTTGGAAATGAGAAACAAGTCGTCCTCACGATCTTTGACTCCCAAAGTGCTTCATTCAGAGCTTTCCAATTATTTTGGTGATAGTAATAATGGTGGAGTGAGAAGAACAAAGAGTTCAGTGTTGTGACACATCCACAGTGAAACAAAGAGTAAGAAGTAGAGATAGCACCGGATAGTAGAATATCAGCACAGCATAACGCAAATACGAACGTGGCGAATAAAGCCTTTGTTCCTGTTATTTGTTTAATTAATTTGCTGAACAATCATAAAGACAGTTATCTTCCCATTGTTAATTGATTCAAGGCATTCCCTCTTTCAGATGAGTATCCGTTTCCATTTTACTTCCTTAATCTAATAGATAGTGACTTGCTCCTGGGCTTCCAGAACCTCAGCTCCTCTGTACTCTGATTTATCATAACCTCCCTTTTCCCTCTGCCCATGCCTCCTCATAAACACACACACACAGATTTGAGTTACCTTAACATTTTCTGGCAATGCTGTGTTCTGGGTCAGCCCCACAGCGATCAGAGCTATGACAGCGATGATAAAGGAGAAGCCAAGGATGACCAGTATATTTCTCAAACAAAAGCCCTTCAGTCCAGAATCTAAAACCAAAAGCAAAACAGAAAATGTCAACAAGAAATCAACAAACATTGATTTTCCTCCCCTTTCTACATAGTCTAGTATCTACCTGGAGACATCAAAGATAGATTAAAAAATCCTTATCCATGAGGCACTTGCAAAGTAATTGGGTGATAATTCCAAAACAAAAGGCTTTGTCTGTAATGTGATGAGGCAAGTGCCAAGACTGAGTTAGTGGCTGACATAAGGAAAATGGGCAGAATTAGGTCTGTAATCAAATATGGAATGAGGAGAGAGAAGAATCCCACGTTGGCAGTTTGTTTAATAAGTCATGTAAGACTATCAAGGTACAAGTAACAAATAACAAAAGCAAGGATGCCCTCCTCATTTTTAAAATCTACCACAAAATGTTTAAGATGTGAAAAAGTATTCAGAATACATCATCAAACACCAAAGTCCCACAACTACATGACATTTTGTTGCTTGATATACCCCTTGCATTTCCACCACATTTATATATTAATTAATAATAATGTAGAGGCTGTAAGGTTTTGATTGTTTCATCATTCACGTTATCTTATCTATTCTGTTCTTAATTTCACCTTGTTGTGGGACATGAAAAGCTGCAGGAGAATTATATAAAAGGCAAAAGTTACTTCGATCAGAATAAACAGCATATAGTGCAGGGAAACAGGGAATCATTGCCCCATTCCCTCCACTCTGACAATTCACTCTCTTCTTCTCCAGATTCCCAAACTATCCCCAAACTTTTTTTAGGCTTTGGGAAAGCAAGTAAAATAAACTAATAAAGACATGTAGAAATAAGATGGGTTCTCCAGAATACACTGCACTTCTCTAAGGACAAGGCATGGAATTAAACAGCTAAAAAGGGGAGCCCAAGCATCCTCCTCCTTGTCCCCTCTTGGTCAGCAGCAGCATCTGTACAGAGATGGGTGCTCCTCCTCAAGCTCTTGAGCAGAGGCTTGGACTTAATGCAATGATAGTAACTATAGGGTCTCCAATCTGTATCAACCTCTATAATAATTTTTTCAATTACAACTGACATTCAATATTATTTTATGTTAGTTTCAGGTGTGCAGCATAGTCCTCAGATATCTATATAATTTACAAAGTGATCCCTCCAATATTTGAAGTACACACCTGGCACCGTACATAGTCATTAAAACATTATTGACTATATTCCCTATGCTGTACTTTACATCCCTGTGACTTTTGTTTTGTTTTGTTTTGTTTTAAAGATTTTATTTATTTATTTTTAGAGAGGGGAAGGGAGGGAGAAAGAAAAAGAGAGAGAAACATCAATGTGTGGTTGCCTCTCATGTGGCCTCACTGGGGACCTGGCCCGCAACCCAGGCATGTGCCCTGACTGGGAATCGAACCTGCGACCCTTTGTTTCGCAGCTGGCGCTCAACCTACTGAGGGCCCTGTGACTGCTTTTTAACTAGCAATTTGTACTTCTTAATTCCTTCACCTTTTTCACCCAGCTCCCATCCCCCCATCTGGCAACCAGCAGTTTGGTCTTTATATCTATGCTTCTGTTTCAGTTTTGTTTGTTAATTTCTTTTGTTCTTTAGATCTCACAAATAAGTGCAATCATACAGTATTTGTCTCTAACTTATTTCACTGAGCATAATACCCTCTACACCCACCCATGTTGTCACAAATGATAAGATTTCATTCCTTTTTATGGCAAAGTAATATTCCATTGTAGTATGTACCATCTCTTCTTTATTTAGTCATTTATTGATGGACACTTAAGTTGCTTCCATACTTGGCTATTGGAACTAATGCTGCAATGAACATAGGGGTCCACATATCTTTCCGAATTAATGTTTTGGATTTCTTTGCATAAGTACCCAGAAGTGGAACTGCTGGCTCAATAAGATAGTTCTATTTTTAATGTTTTGAGGAACCTCCATACTGTTTTCCATGGTGGCCACACCAATTTGCAATCCCACCAACAGGGCACAAGTTCAACATCTAGAATCTTGAACCAGTACTTACCCATCAGATAAAACAGTATGAAACTTAGGGAGGAAAGTTTTAGCAACACCATTATCTACTGCTTCCAAACAAAAGAACAATAGAAGAAGTATACCACACTTCCCACCTTTTCCACTCCCCAAAGAACCTCAGTTTTATTCAGATCCCTGCTACTCCTCCAGCAAGCCACACACCTCATGGGAAAGAGATAACCCCCAATTCAGGGATAAGACTGATCTGCATAATCTCACTCCCTTACCAGTGATTGGTTCAACAATGGGTATGTACCCCAAATGGCCCATGAGATTCTGGAGGCAGTGTGCTATGGCAAGTCTGGGAGAGGAAGAGAAGCATTCTCTCTTCTTCCTCAGACACTGTCATTCCTGGATGGGATGATATTGAATGATGGCAGAGCAGAAGAGAAGAGAATGAGTCCTTGATGGCATTTTGAGCTCCTGAAACAACCAACCCTGATCCGATATTTCAATTAAACTTATATTTAAAAAAAAATAATGAAGGAGAACTTCACTAATACAGCAAAGGAAATAGACTTACAGGAAGTCCAGAAAACTCAGAGAGTCTCAAAGAAGTTGGACCCAAGGAAGCACATACCAAAGCACATCATAATTACATTACCCAAAATTAAAGATAAGGAGAGAATCTTAAAAGCAGCAAGAGAAAAGGAGAGTTACCTACAAAAGAGTTCCCACAAGACTGTCAGCTGATTTCTCAAAAGAAACCTTGGAGGCAAGAAAGGGCTGGAAAAAAGTATCCAAAGTCATGAAAGACAAGGACCTACATCCAAGATTACTCTATCCAGCAAAGCTATCATTTAGAATGGAAGGGCAGATAAAGTGCTTCCCAGATAAGGTCAAGTTAAAGGAGTTCATCATCACCACACCCTTATTATATGAAATGTTAAAGGAACTTATCTAAGAAAAATAAGATAAAAAACATGAACAGTAAAATGATAACAAAGTCCCAACTATCAAAAACCAAACCTAAAAAAAGAAAAACAAAACAAAAACGAACTAAGCAAAAAACTAGAACAGGAACAGAATCACAGAAATGTAGATCACATGGAGGGTTATCGTGGGGAGGGTGATGAAGAGGGTGGGAGAAAAGGTACAGGGAATAAGAAGCAAAAATGTTAGGTACAAAATAGACAGGGGAAGGTTAAGAATAGTATAGGAATGGAATAATAATAGAAAAAAGATCTGGGGAAAAAATAGTATAGGGAATGGAGAAGCCAAAGACCTTATATGTATGACCCATGGACATGAACTAAGATAGGGGAATGATGGTGGGAAGGGGAGGTACAGGGAAGAGGGGAATAAAGGGGAGAGAAAAATGGCACAACTGTAATAGCATAATCAATAAAATATTTTTTAAAAACTTATGCTTAGATCCAGTTGAAGTCAGGATTTTAATATCTTGAAGTCAAAACATCCTGACACAACTAGTGTGGCAGAAATGTCTTGTTTGATGCCAGGGCTCTGGATCTGCAAAAGTGCCCCTTAAGTACTACCTACCTCAGAGCTCCCAAAAATTGTGTTACTGACAAACAGCTTATAGCAAGCACACGCTTTGGCTGAACAATTACGAATCTAATACCCAATGGCAGCATACTGCAGCAGTGTTTCTACTGTACTGGAATTTTGAATGCTTTACCCTCCTCCAGCTGTTCAAAAAGGTCTACTTATTTAATTCTTGTATTTGCATAAGGATGAGAATTTTGCCATCTCATTTTCTTCCTGCATCTATCTGGGCACTAATCTTAGCACCCAATGAAAAAGACCAAGGTTCCTATTCTTTGGAGTTCACAATCTAGTTGGGGAAATAGATAAACCAGGAAAGTAGTACATAAATAAGTGACTTCAGGCCATGATAAGCACTAAGAAGAAGTTAAAACCAAGGAATATTATATACTAACTTGCAGCTGAATTGGGGGGAGGGATTCAACTGAGGGTCAGGAACACCTCTCTTGAGGAGGTGACATTTGAGCCAAGACCTAGATGATGACTGAACACCAGCTATGAGAAAGAGTAAGAACATTCAGGAAGAGGGAACAGCAACAGCAAACATTCTGAGGTGGGAAACAGCTAGGTGTGTCTTCCTTTTCCTAATAAGAATATTTACTAATTCATTATTATCCCTGAACAGTTGAAAGTATAGTTTTCCACATTTGCCCTGCCTTTGCAATGATATCCAAATTATTAGAATATATTCAAGCTTTTCATTAAATTCTCCTTATTAAAGAAATTGATAAGAAAAAACTTGGATCAGAGAGAAAGTTTAGGAATTTTTCATACACAATTTTCAAAAGCTTTAGTAACAAAAAATAATGGCCAGGTTTGTTTTTCTTATAACTGACTAGATTACCCAGAGAGAATTAATTAAAATACTGTTTTCTATGGCCTATGGCAGATAATGCTAGACATGGGGGTCCAGGTGGACTTATCATGAAAAATGAACCACTCAAGTGCCTACCTCCTCTTCTTGGACCCCCAGTGCTCTTTCAAATGCCATGCCTGATACAGCCAAGGTCTATTATGGAAATTTCACAATGACTGCCTGCCCCCTGAAAAGCCCTTCATTTGCCTTGTGGATTACAGCAGTGTGGTTTCTATCATACAATGGGAAATGATTTCAAGAAACATTTTTATTGAAAGTATCTTATGGCAAAGTGTTTTGTTTTCCTTTGAATTGTCCCATTATGCTGGAGAATTCAAGACTACCTCTTCCCTTCCATTTTTTTTCTTTTCATGTGACAAATGAGAAGGATTTTCTGTTTAAAGTAAGAGAATAGGTAGAAGTTTCAATTCTTCATTTAACAGAAAAACAAAATTGAAGGAAACCTAAGCTTTGAGTAGACAGACTGATTTTAAGACAAATAGCTATGTCAGAGGTAGAAAAAATAGGTTTTTGATTCTTGCAGAAACAGTCATTATGACATCCTATTACAGTGAAGTTAGTATTCTATTAGAGTGAAGATCAGAATTATTTAATTTTGTCCTCAGTCAAAATTCTGCTGTACAGAGAAATCTCAGCATCTTAACTTCGTGATACCAAAGATATCTTAAAATTTTACTCCATTAATAATAAGATTTGGGGTGTTGGCCAGATGTGGTATGTCTCAGGCAAAAACAAAAGTTTTGCTTTTCCAGTTCTGCAGATCCAGTGTGACTCACTAGATTCAAATTGTTTCCAGTTTCTGATGGGTCACATCCAGACTAAGCTTGGCTTGTCACATAGAGAACAAAACAGCAAACATAGACAAGCACTGGTGAATAAACAGTGCAGCGCTATGGACCTTCCTATAGCCCAGTTTACATAGCCCAGTGATAGAACCATCCCTGAAGCTCAGGAAACTGGTCCTAAACTGGCCTTGCTACTCCCCCAGTTCCCAGAGTCAGAGTCTCCACACCATCTCTACCATCTCCCTTCCTCTCCATCAAGGAGTTCTTCTTGGTGACATATTTAAATTATTCTCACACTAGGGCTTTAAGGTCTTTCTCAGTCACTTCATTCCAGCTGCCGTAGACCTATCATCTTTTATGATGCTATCCACTCCTGTTCCTGTCCCCACCTGTTCTACAACAGCCCTTTCTGATATCTCCCACCCTTCTAATTCCCTTCCCTATCAGAATCCATACCTTGTGTGGCTGCAGAAACCTTCCATAATTGGCATTGCCAGAGCTCTTCCTGATCAAGAATTTAAGGTAGCTCCTTACTTCCGATGAAAGCCACACTGGTCTACCTAGATCTCTCAGCCATTTGGAAATCTAAGTCCTTCCCATCTCACCATTCCAATAAACAGATATTTGTTTGAAAGATCATAATGCTTAACATTATGACCATTAGAATGTAAATTCTCTGAGTGAAGGGGCTTTTTTTCCTGCCTTGTTCATTGCTGTATTCCCAGTTGAATGAATAAATGAATTTTGGGTTCTGACTTTTCCTGAGAAATTTCTGAGATTTCCTTCGCTTGGAATCCCATGTTCCTCTTTCTTCACTAAGTCTTTTCCTTGTCCCCTTCAAAATGAGCCTCAACAGGAGGATGTGTTGCCCTCCGTGTGCTTCAGGGCTCAGTTGTTCTGGTTGTCCTCTCTTCCTGTGCTATCCCTAGATAGTTAATGGATTGACCCATTTCAGTTTGGGAGTACTGTAGCTGTTGTTGGGGGAGGGGGCTGTGCTTCATTTACTCTTTAAATTAGTCATTCAACATTTATTTGTTAGATGTGTTATACTATGCACTAGACCTGCCCTAGGCTCTGAGCTAGAGCAGTGAACAAAACAGATAAATGACTCCATTTTCATGGTGCTATATTCTAGTTTGGAGGAAAAGACAATGAACAAAATAAGTAAAATTTATGGTATGTTACATAATTATAACTGTTAAGGAAGGAAAGAAAGGAAAAGTGAAAAGCAATGATAGGGTGGTTAGGAAAGGCCTCTCTGAGATGGTGATATCGAGTATAAGAAGAATGCATGTATACCTCTAGGGCAAGAGCATATAAGGCAACCAGAACTGCATGTGCAAAGGCCCTGAAATGGGACAATGCCTGACCAGGAGTCCCATGTGGCCAGAAGAGTGATGAGGGGAGAATAGTAAGAGATGGTCAAGGGGGTAGCTAGTTGCCTTGCTTGTAAGACAACTTACAGACAACCTTGCAGGTTGCAGTGAGAGTTTTTCCTTTACCTAAAGCGATATGACTTATTTATAGTGATTTGTATAATCCACACTCAGCACCAGCATTGGGGCCTTTAAAGTCCTTGGAGAAGGGAGGGTGTGGCTTTTTAGACAGTACATCCCTGCCTTGTGAGGAGGTACTAAAGGTACCTCAATGAGGTCAGGTCATGAGACAACCACACAGCCAAGTTTGAAGAAGGCCTGGCTCTGTTAGAGTGGAGCTTGTGTCAAGACCAAGGCTGGGAAGATGCAGCAAGAAGGAGTAAACACCATCAAATGAAGGTCTTCTCTATACCTTGTGATCTTGGCAGCTCATGACCAAAGGACGTTGAGTGAGTGGGCATTATCATGAGGAGTTACCAAGCCAACACCCACCAGTATCCATCAGCAGAAAGTCAGACTCCACAGACTTCTGAGGGGTGGCTCAGGTGAAAGAGTCCAGACAAGCTCAGACTAAGTCTCCAGTTCCTCATGTGCAAAACGGAAGTCCTAATAGTACCTACATCATAGGGTTGCTAAGTCACATTCAATGAGCTAACAATACATAACAGCCTATGCTTAGAGTCTTCACTGTATTGCAAATTCTGCTCTTAGCACTCTATTTTTTGTTGTGTTTTTCTTTTTTTAATATATTTTATTGATTATGTTATTACAATTGTCCCATTCCCCCCTTCATTCCCCTGCACCATGCACACCCCCTCCCACCCACATTCCCCTCCTTTACTTCATGTCCATGTGTCATAAGTTCTTTAGCTTCTACATTTCCCACACTATTCTTGCCCTCCCCCCATCTTTCTACCCACTGTCTATGCTACTTATTCTCTGTACCTTTTCCCCCTCTCTCCTCCTCCCACTCCCCTGTTGCAAACCCTCCATGTGATCTCCATTTCTGTGGTTCTGTTCCTGTTCTAGTTGTTTGCTTAGTTTGCTTTTATTTTAGGTGTGGCTGTTAGTAACTATTTAAAAGCACTTTAAATATAGCAACTAATATAACCCTCACTGCAACCCTATGCAGTAATGTACTATCATCTGTATCAGTTTCCTAGGACTGCCACAACAAATTACCACAAACTTGGTGGTGACTTAACAGAAATTTATTCTCTCACAATTTGGAGGCCAGAAGTCCAGGTGTTAACAGGTCCAAAGGCTCTGGAGAAGATTCCTTTCTTGCCTCTTCTACCTTCTGCTGGCTCCTGGAGCTCCTTGGCTTGTGGCTATCTCACTTCAATCTCTGTCTCTGTTTGCACATGGCCTTTTTCCTTCTCCTTCAACTTATCAGGACAGCAGTCATTGGATTTAGGGCCCACCTTAAATCCAGAATTATCTCATTTTAAGATCCTTAATTACATTTGCAGAGACCCTACTTCTAAATAAGGTCATAATTACAGGTACTATTATTATTATCACTTTATAGATTAGGAAACACAGTCACAGAGAGGTTAAATTGCCTAAAATTACACAGATGTAAATGTTGGGATCCAGAATTAAACACAGGCATCCTGGGTCAAGAGACTAAGCGTGTCACCTCCGTGTTGCCCTATACCATATAACTGTGGCTCACTGCAGTGTCTGGTACATGGTACTGATGCTGTATGTGGGAGTCAGTCTCATCACCCAGAAATGAAAAGTGACTGGCTTTGATGATCTGGCTGAAGGGGCTGTCTGGACTGTTGTCAGTAATGATACCAGACAATGTCGTACCTTTAAAAATATAAAAGTGATTGGTCCCTGAGAGTCAGAAGCTGACAGCTAGGTGGCCCAGGTGGAAATTATGATTCTCAGGGAGTTTGAGGACTTGCTCAAAGTCATAACTCTTGCAAATGGCAGTGCAAGGATTTGATCCTAGTCTCTCCATTCCACTGCTTCATCCATGGCCCTGCATTAGAGACCTGTAGAAATTACTCAGGTTCATTCCTTCTCAGTCAACCCAATGCAAAAGAATTCACCCAAATGGCAATGGGAAGGTCTTAGTCTATTTCATATATTCCCCAACCCCATTTTTCCCAATTAATAAATCCAGAATCAAGTTTGAAAACAAAGCAGTTTAAGTTGTTGGGGTTTTTCCTGCCTGTTTTTAAATCAAGCAAGTCAGTGCAATGTCAATAAATATACAAATGCTAAAATTGAAATTCAAGGCCTCAGTGATGACCAGTTAGTTAAAGGGCAAAAGTCAAAGGAGATGAAGGGAAAACAAGATGAACACAGGAAAGACAGAGAATAAGAGGAGAAGAAAGATGTGTGTTTAGGGAAATGAAAAGAGAGGTAGAAAGACAGGTAATTGAGTAAATAACCCATATCCTATCTCACTGATTTTTTTTGAACCACAGACATCAGAGGAAGTTATTTGCATTACTTATCATCTTCTATTTCTACTCTTTCAAATGTTAATTAGCTGGTTATTCTTGGTTCACAGCTCTTTGGTAAGAAAAGGAGTGCATTTCCCTTAAACTAACCTGGGTGATCCTGGGTGAATGCCTCAGAGGCTCAGCTTTGGGCGGGAAGAGCCCATTTAGTGACACACAGGAAATGGAAACAGGAGAACAGAGGCTCAGCTTTGGGGGTGGGGAAACAAGCTCTTCCTGCCAATCAGATTCTGCCAACCCCATGCTCCCCACCCCATAGTTCTTCTTGTTGTGGGTTGCAATCTTCTCAGATTAGCAGCAAGTAACTGACTTTGCACTTGGTGTGACTGACTCTAAAAATGTTAATGACTGCAAAAATCAAATGCCAACATGGGCTCTATATGTGGGAAATAAGGAAGCAAAAGAGTCCCCTTCCCTCGCTTTCCTCCTCACTTCCTTCCACCGTACCATCTACTTCCTCACCCACACCCTTCGGCCTCTCCTAAATTCTTTTGGACATAGATTGCATGGAGCACAATAGGTCTTTGTGGGCATTGTGGAATCCCATATTCAAATATAGGGTTGGCAGGGAGGAGGGTTGTTTCCGTCAAAGTGATATCACTGAGACTGCAGACAGGAATTCCCTGTGTCTCAGCCAACAGGCGTAACAATCTCATGTATTGATGGTCTCTGCAGTAAGCACATTGCTTCCACTAAATGAATCCTCTTCCACATCTGAAAGTGAAGAATTATGCCCTGGGGACTCTACAACTTCTCAAAGCAGCTGCATTTCTCAACAAGCCCTGGTTATTTGTAGCCAATGAGAAAGACTGAGACAATCTGTACTGACCATATATCACTGGTATGGGGGTCATGGTGTGGAGGGAGTGAACTGACCCACCCAGATCACCTACCCTTACAGCTCACTGTGTTCTAAATCTTACATTCATAAGTCCTCTCATTTCTACCTGCCCATTTTTGTATCCATAAGATACAAAAATCAGAAGCAACATAAAAATATTCCTGCAGCAAAATATGGCAAAAACAAAAATAAAAAATGACAAACTGGGGAAAATGTTTACAACCATGAAATACCATTGGAAACCATTGGTTTCCTTAATATATATAGTCATTAAAACGCATTAAGAAAATGATCAACCCACCTAATGGAAAAATGGACAAAGCATATGAATAGACAATTCAAAAAAAGAAATACATATATTCTCAATACATTAAATGTGTTCTAATTAACCTTAATTAAAGAAATGTACATGAAAAATAATAAGATACTTTTATCACTTATCAGAATAGCAAATTTTAAAAGTTTGATAAATATGTAATAATATTACATACTTATTGGAAGAGCCAAAATAAAAATATCAACACTACCAAATGTTGACAAGTATGTAGGGCAACTGGAACTTTTTTACATTGCTCTTAAGAATGTAAAATGGCACACTTTTCAAAGAGTTTGGCAGTTTCTTATGAAGTTAAACATATACTTACCCTATGACCAAGCAATCCCACTCTCAACTATTAAGAAGAAGAATTAAGACAAAAACCTGTCTCCACAAAAACTGTACCTATATTTCTAATGGCATTATTCATTATCAAAAACTCAAAATAATACAAATGTTCATCAACTAGTGAATGTACCAAAATTGTAGTAAACCATATGATGGAATTCTACTTAGCAAAGGAAAGGGCATAAACTACTGATAAATGCAATGAGATGGATGAATCTCAAAAGCATTATGCTAAACGACAGAAGGCAGACTCAAAAGGCTATGTACTATATGATTTCATTTATATGCTATTCTGGAAGAGGAAAAGCTAAGGACAAAAAATTAAATCAGTGGGCAAAAGTGCAGAGACAGAAAGTCAACTACAAAGGGCCACAAGGGAACTTTTTGAGATGATAGAATACTCTTGAAATAGAATACTTTTTGTTAGATGACTATATATATTTATTAAAATTCATAGAACTGTACACTTGAAAAGGGTAAATTTAACTGAAAATTCAATAAAGAAATTGTATATATCAACAAGGATGTGGGGAAACAGGCACTTCTTACATGCTGGTGGGAGTAAAAATTCATATTACCTCTTTGGTGGGGGTAAACTTTGCAATATTATCAAAAAATACATATATCTTTTGACCCAAGAATTCTACTTCTAGAAATTTAATATGCTGATGACATTTATGAATGTATAAAAAGTTGCACATATAAGGATGTTCAATGTAGCATTATTTGTAAAAGTAAGACTAAAAATGACTAAAGGTCCATTAATTGAGGTCTGGCTATATGAATTCTAGTACAGCTATACGTAATACTATGCAGGCATGAAAAAGATTGAGATCCATGAATGCTGATGCAAACTGTCTTCAAATATTTTATATGTTAAAAGCAAGACATGGAATAATATGTGCAGTATGTTCTTACTGGGTAAAGGCATAGTCAACTCTAGAAGGTTATGGATTCACTAAGAGGACTCAGCATGTACTCATACTGCAGCTAAGATTCATTATAGTGAAAGGATATGAAGCAAAACCAGCAAAGAGAAAGTATGGGACAAAGTCTGAGGAAAACCAGATGCAAGTGTCCCAAGGGTCTTCCCTCAGTAGACTCCATAGGACATAATTCCCCCAACTGTGAAATGTCTATCAGGGAAGCATACCAGAGACCCTGTTCCCAAGGCTTTCATTGAAGACCAGTACAATAGGCACCTTCTGTCTAACATTCACCAATATCCAAAATTCCCCAAAGGAAAGCAAATGCCCAGTACAAACCAGGTGCCCTGCACAAACAGTCCAGGCACAGCAAGCCAACCCCATCAGTTCTCAGAATGGTGAGAAACATCCCTGAAATCCAAACTCCCAGACACTAGCCATGGGCCCACCCTGCAAGTAGGTCCCCCAAGGATAGCAGTTCCTGCCTGCATGTTAATTCCCTTCTGCACTGAACAATCCTTAAAATATTTACCACATGATATTCCTTACTCCCTCCATCCTTTTCCCCTCACCCTTCTCTCTTCTCTTTCCTCTGGCCCTTCCTTATCTATCTTCCTTCCTTTGTTCCTTCCTTCCTTAATTCTCTAAACAATTTAAAATTCTTAATAGAAATTCCTGATAACCCATAGGCTTTGAGTTAAAGAATGTTTCCAGTTTGGAGTAAATGGCAAAGATGGTAGGAGCCTGGAAGATGGACATTGGGGAAATGGGAAGTTGTGCAGTGGTGGTTTAATGTTGACTTTGCTGCTATCTGCCCACTCACCTACCCTACTAGCCACTCACTAACCCGGTTAGTACAAGGAGCCATCTCTTGGTCTCTGTGGATTCATTCTTTCCAGATCAATATCATCTCTTTTGTATACTTTGAGGCAGAATTGTCAGGTCTCACTTGGTAGGACATTGGGTAGATTCAAAGCTTTGTCTTGAGGGAAATTTGGCACTACATCTTAGGCACCTCTTCTGTTATATATCAGTACAAGAAGGAATGCTCTCTGGTTAAGATATGATCAAGTTTCTAAATGTCCATGGTAATTCTGTCACAGATCATCTGGTATCTAAGCAGCTGGCTCTCTTCAGCCATCAACACTGAGTAACAGCATTTCAGATACTTATGTGAAAACTCAATCTTAAATTGATTAGTATCTAGTTTTTGTCAAAGGCGTGACAGATACAACTGATATTTGGGACAGGCAATCTAAGAGCCCCCAGATTTTTTAAAGCATATTTTCTGTATTCATTTAGTAAGGTAGAAGGCAGGAGGGGTTAGATAAAGGTCCCTGGACCTTGGAGAAAGAAGCATCCTCCTCAAGCAAAACTGGTTAAGATCAATACATGACAGATGAGAGCAGCTCCTACCAAAATTGCCCACTCTTTAAAAAGTATGTTCAATCTTTTGACCTGAGTATTTCCTCAAATGCAGAGTACAACTAAGAAAGTGGTGTCCTTCTCAATTTTGTACCCTAAATGAAGAAAGAATGTGTGAATATGCTGATTTCAGGTCATCTGCATGGAATGAAAAGGCAATAACTAAAAGAATTGGTCAGTGTAGTGTGTCTCCAGTAAGGTCTAGGGGGAGAAAGTACTTGGGCCCATGACTCACATATGCCATTTTCCTGAAAGTTCTTCCTTCATAGTGATGAAAGATGAGCCTCCTAAAATACCAGTAATCAAACTAACAGCTCCTATTACTTGATGTTCACCAAATTATCTTACCATGATAGCCTGGGGAAAAAAAATTAGCTGATCATTGTTAAACAATAAGTGGGTATGTATGCCCATCTTTTATGTCTATCTTTTGCATGTTTGGTTTCACAAGATTCTCATTCTTTTTATTCCACAAGGGGAAATAGATTGTTTTTTCCCACAGATGCAATTCAGAGACCACAGGTACCACAAAGTACAGCACAATCTGCGTACTTCTTGCTCACTGCTCACAACTAGGCGGTCTGCTTTTTCAAATTTGCTCAGACTCACCAAGGAAGGAGGGATACAGCATAACAAAGAAGAAGACTTGAAGGTCAGAGTAGATAAGAGATGATTCCACCCTGATAGATGTGGCTCAGTGGGTTGGGTGTCATCCCACAAACCGACAGATTGCTGGTTCATACCCAGACAGGGTTATGAGTCAGGTCCCTGTTTGGTGGCATGTGAGAAGCAGCCAATCCATGTTTCTCTCCCTCTCTCTTTTCCCTCCCTTCCCCTTTCTCTAAAACTAAGTAAATAAAATTTAAAATTTAAAAAATTTTAAAGAGTGATTCTGTATGCTTTTTCTTCTTTGGAATTACAATGTTTTGAATGGAGGCAAAAGTGCATTCACCTCAGCAAAAGCTCAAGATACCCAACAAAAGGAAGAATACAATATGGTACTTGGAGATGATGGATAAAATATTTTAAATTCTTCCTAGAAATATCTGCAAACCCAAAGACTCTGGGAGCACATGATTTGAAGAGGAAAATTTTACTCTACCTCCTGGGAAAGTCTTCATTGTCTACAATTGACCTCTGGGAATGACACACTGGTAGACTCATCTTTAGGGACAAGACAGTTAACTTGAATTACAAAGACACTGTTGGGCCCGCCCTCCTATTCTCTCAGGACTGGGTAGGGAAAGGCTACTTCCTATCTTCTCAGAGCTTTGGTATTTTCATTCCACTTTTCTTACCTTCAGGTCTCTCCCTATGCATCCCCAGTGAGCTGATCTAGGCCACACCAATTCTTGTTTGTTTGTTTGTTTGTTTGTTTCCCCTTGTACTCTGTGCATTCCTAAACTCCACCTCCCCACAACTCACTCACTCTTTGATCCACCACTCCTGAATTCTGCCCCACCATTCCTGTAGCAGAGGTGTCCAACCTTTTGGCATTTCTGGGCCACACTGGAAGAATTGTCTTGGGCCACACATTAAATACACAAACACTAATGAAAACTGCTGAGCAAAAAAAAAAAAAAAAGGTTTTAAGTAAATTTACAGTTTTGTTTTGGGCTGAATTCATAGCCATCCTGGGCCACAGGTGGCCTGTGGGCCACATGTTGGACATCCTTGCATGAAAGCTGCTCATACAAATATCCAAAGAACAATATTCCGTATTTATACTCCCTGTAGAATTTGATGCCGTTAACTTTTTTTTAATCCTCACTCAAGGATATGTTTATTGGTTTTATAAAGAGAGGAAGGTGGGGAGGTGGAGAGAGAGAAACATCCATGTGAAAGAGAAATATTGATTAGTTGCTGCTCATACACACACCTGACCAGGGATCAAACCTGCAACCTAGGTATGTGCCCTGACTGGGAATCAAACTCACAACCTTTTTGGTGTACAGGATGACACTCTTACTGAGCCACCCAGCCAGGGCTTGACACTGTTAATTTCTTGACACTACAAACACTCTCTCTTTCTTGGCTCTTATAACACTGGGCTCTTCTAGTAGTCCTCCTACTTCTCTGACCTCTACTTTGCTGGCTTCTCTTTCTCCTTGTACCCTGTAAATAGGGATTTACCACAAAGCTCCATCTTGGAAACTTGGCTCATCTCATTTTAAATACATTCACCCAACTGAATGGTGACGATTCCCTAATCTTTATGGGGATGACTCTCTAATCTCTATAGCAATGCTTCCCTGACGTGTATCTCCAGTCCAGGACTTTCTCTTGACTCCCAATCTATAATTGTAACCCCCCACTGGACATCTCTGTTTTGGTGTTCTGTGGTCAAGCTCACCATGTTCTTTCTCACTCTAATTTTTCCTGCATAATCTTCTCAGTGAAGGTCACTACCATGCCCCCAGTTTCCCTAGCCTTTTTCCTCCATTCAGACTCCCAGTTTTGTTGATTATACCCACTAAGTATCTCTCAAATCTATTTGTTTATTCTTTATTTCTTGACTGGACTCCTACAACAGCTTCTTTAGTGGCCTACCCACATCTAGCTCTTCCCTTTCCAATCCATCCTCAACTTTGAAGCTAACATGACCCATATAACAATGCAGACCTGATTATGCAACCCACCAGTGTCAACTTCTTCAATGATAACCATGTGTCTCAAAATAAAAGTCAAACTCTTTTTTTTTAAGTAGGGTTTTTTAAAGATTTTATTTATTTATTTTTAGAGAAGGGAAGGAGAAAGAGAGGGAGAGAAACATCAATGTGTGGTTGCCTCTTGCATGCCCCAAACCGGGGACCTGGCCTGCAACCCAGGCATGTGCCCCGACTGGGAACCGAACGGGAACCCAACCCTTTGGTTCACAGGCCCGCACTCAATCCACTGAGCTATACCATCCAGGGCAAAAGTCAAATTCTTTAACAACAAGTTTAAGGCCATGTCCCCACACAATCCAGCACAGTTCAAGGTATTAGTTTGTAAATTGGCCCTTCTTTTTCATATTCTCATGCCTTGTACAATGTCCTTTTCCTTTCTTCTCCTTAAAATACTCTTCTTTCCTCTCTTTCTCTAGCTAACTCGAACTTATAAGGAAATTGAGGCTGAGGATCATCAGTTTATGTGTCACCACTTCCAGGAAGTCTTCTTAAAAGTCTTTTGCCCTTCTCTAATGATGAATTAAATATTCTCCTTTGCATCTGTCTCAGCACCCCTCCCACAATACTATACATAGCCTTTCACCCTTGTCAGTCTCATTGAAGAGAACACCTTGAGAACAGAGTGTACCTTTTAGATCTCCAGAAATCATCAGAGGTCTGGCCTATGTCACTACTCCATATGTTAGCTGAATAAATGACTGGATAAGATTGATTTGAATGTTTATCACACAATGGTTTCTATCAAGAAAAGGGAGGTTGCTGTTTGATTATTACAAATGTGTTTTAACTTCTCAACTCCATGCTTCTATTTTTAGTGAGCTGCCAGGCAACCTCAACTTCAGTTTGCATGTATTGTAGGAAACATGAGGACAGATGTTTGGACAGTAAATCCCAAACCTGGATCCCAGAGCTTAGTCATGAACTCCATGAAATATTTTCTCACTGAATTACCAGAAATATTAGAGTCAAGTGATATGTTTATAATAGAAGGAAATACACATGTAGTCCTTTCTAAGCAAGAATAGTTAACTCTGCATTGTTTCAGAGAATGAATCACTCTGATCAGAGAGGCTGTACACTTAGGTAAAAACAATGCATCTCCTCATTTATAACTATGTAATGACCCAATGGGATAGAATCTCAGCCTTGACTCTTACTAGCTATGTGACTTGGGCAAGTTACTTAACCTTTCTAAATCTTTATTTTCTAGGCCAAAATTCCATCACTTACTTTAGGAAATTGATGTGAGGACATAGAGAGCTCTGTATGAAAAGACTGCCCAACCAGCCCCATGGTTTCGGTTACTACTGTCCATTTTCGAGAAACACTCTAACTTATCTTTAGTTCACACTTAAGTGTTCTTGACCTTTCAGCTGCCTCTTAGACCTTTTAGCTTGGATGACTCATAGGCACCGCAAACCTATTCTGCCTGAACAGAATTCATGCTTCCTCCCTTCCCCCCAAACCTGTTCATCCTATAGTTTTCCATATCTCAATACCCATAGCTCAGTGAACATCTCTTCTAATCATCCAATTGTGACGCCAGGAAAAATGGCATCATCCCCCATTCCTTTGTCACCCTGGCCCTTCATAGCCAAGCAACGTACTCATTCAGCAAATGTTACTGAGACCTTGTGTCAAGTGCTGAGATTCTGCCTCCCAAAGACTCTGATGTCCACCCACCCTCCTCCATCACACTGCCTCCTCCTTAGGCCAGCCACCATGACCTCCCACGGCATGCCCCCAACTCGTCTCCCTGCATCCATTCTTGCTTCTTGACAATTTGCTTTCCACACTTCAGCCAGAGAAGTCTTTTCAAAGTGTCTATATGATCACATTACCCACTAATTACTTAAAGCATTTCATAGCTCCCCATTACTGTAGAATACAGACCAAAATCCTTTATGTAAACTGTAGGCCCTACATGTTCTGCCCCTTCCCTGGTTTCTAGCCTCTTATCAGCCATTTCCCCATTCTTTTCACACTTCACAACGTTTTTCACATTTTTGATATCTGTGATTCTTTACCATAACCCCAAGAAGATAAAGTGGTAGCAGTCAAATCATCTTTTTAAAGGAGGGCCTCCTTTCAGCCCTCTCGTCACCATTCCTCCCCTGCCACAGAGCCCTAGAGCATTTTTTTTAACTCTGCCTAGAACATTGTTCCCCCAACTCCCTTTGCTTAGCTATTTTCTACTCAGCTTTCAGATGTCAGCTAAAAAGTCACATCCTCAAGGATGTTTCAGAGAACCCTTCCATGAACCCTACACTAGCTGGCACTCCTCATATCACCGTAAACTCATTCTTCCTATCACTTAAGGTCACTGTAATTACCTACAGGCTTAAGTGTTCCACCACACCAGTCATTCTCAATTCTGGCTGCACATCAGATTCATGGGAGAACATTGTGAAAATACCAACTCCAGAGTTCCACCCCAGACTAATTAAATTAGAATCACTGAGGTGGAGCCTCAGCATTGTTATTTCTTAATGGTTTCCTGGTGCATCTAATGTGCAGCCAAGGTTGAGAACCACCAGTTCAGAGGGCATGGACTACGTCTGCTTATCCACAACAGCAACCACACAAGCAGTGTCAGCTTTCTGCAGGCACCCGATAAACGGTAACTGTAGTCATGATTGTTGTTGTTGTCGTTGTTATGGCTGATTTGTTATGATTAAGATCATAACTTTTTTTTTTCACATTTTTGGCAACTGTTATTACAGGAAAATAAAATTGTAACAGCCAAATCATCTCCCTAAAATTCAGCAGGTTTCTATTTTTCCTGTCGACATAGAGCTTCAATTAAGGACTGGCTAGAACAGCCTAGACATAATGTTTTCACAACAAACCACACCTCCAAGATGGAACAAAATGTAGCATATTAAGAAACTCAATTCATATGATACAATTTCTTTTTACGCAGGTATGTATTAGTAATCATAGTCATTTCCATAGTGTCTTTCTAAATTTGTAATGACATGAGTTAATTAGATGGGCTACTGCTTCCTCATTCTGATACTATTTGACCCTTCTCTATTACAGATTTTTTGTCCGGTAACTTGACTTATTTTAGTAAGAAATTGTCCACCCCACTTCCCAACCTGGCTTAGTGTTAAGACTAGAGTTCCTCTGGCTCATAGTTTTCCTGTTCAGAGAACCTTCTAAAGACGTAGTTTGTGTAACCCAGTTCTCAGTCATAAACCTGCTCAGAATCACCTGGACGGCTCATTAATACAAAAACTGCTGGGTACCAACCACAGAGTTTCTGATTCAGTCTGTCTGGGGTGAGGCTAGAGAATGTGCATCCTAACAAGCCGCTAGGTAATGCTGCAGCTGCTGCTGCTGCACTGACCACACTTTGAAAACCACTGCTTTGACTCATGACTCTGTAGATACCCCCTAGTCAATGACTAATAACAAAAATAGAAGAGCAGTTGTGAGGCCTTTTAGGGGTGCAATGGGTGAAGGCCACCCAGTTTATTCTTTACATTTAAAGCACGCGATCATCAGCCTTTCTACCATCATTGCAGAGGCACTTTCTCTGTGCTTTTTGTGAACAACTCAACATATCCTTCCCACCTATGATTTTCTCTTTTTATAAGAAAGAGATCACGAAGATGTGTGGGTAGCACACCTCCCGTCAGTTCCTCATGGGCAACTCCCTCAGCCACTCTTGTTGCTGCTGTAAAGCCAGCCAGCTTTGTGAAGGCACCTTCAGGATTGTTTAACACAAGGGTAGGAGGAGGACTGAAGCAGCAGCCAGGGAATTGCCAAGAAGCTCTTCAAAGAAACAAGCTTCAAAATCACTTTGGAGATTTTTGTAACTGAATGCAGGTCTGGCCACCCGCTGCCTTGAAAGCCAATACTCAAGAGGCAGGTGATGATGTAAAGGAAAATTTATTCAGATGCCAGTCACCTGGAAGAGGAGGGACTCTTACCTCAGAGCCCATCTATCTTCCTGGGAAGATGGGGAACTAATGTCTCAAAGCTCATTTTCCTAGGAAGATGGGGGACTCATCTCTTAAAGCCCATCTCCACCTCTCAGCGCAGGTCAATGTTTTTATAACAAAGAGATCAAGGGAGGGGGTTGAAAAGTTCTCTACGTGCATATGAGCACAATCCATTCCAATGAGGACAGCGATGGTCCCACGTGCGTCATCCTGATTGAGTCATCCTGGCTTCAGTCATTCTGGCTTTATGTTTACAGGTGAGCAAATCTCCTGGAGCTGGGATGCCTGAAGGTCAGAGGCAGTATCTTTTGAAGTTAGTTTCTGGGATTCTTAAACAAACATGATATTTATCTGCAAGCTACACATTAGTCAGAGTCAGCATTTACAAAAACAATGTCAGAAAAATGGGGTGGGGGTTAAAATTTCCCTGCTGTTAGTTACAGTTTAAGCAGGGATTGGGAGGGAGGGGTAGGGTAAGGAATTCCAGGTCACCCCAAAGGATGCTCCTGAGCTCAACACCAGCATCCTGGCAAAATGCTAGGCAAGCAAACGAGACACTACTCCTGGAATAAACAGCTAGTGAGCATGAATTTTGAACTTTGCAGTTGCTCACTATGCCAATGTGATGTATTGAGATGTATACACAACACATCTTCACTCTGCAAGGGGTGTGCCTGGGATAACAAAAGGCATTCTGTGCCCCACTCATTTAGGAGACTATGGGGCACTCTTAGGGTGACCAACTGTCCCAATTCACCCAGGACCACCCTGCTTTTACCATTTTCTTCAGACCCCCATCTTCTTCAGTCACCCTTTCTTCCTGTCATGTCATGCCCACTCAATCTCATTATTACCTTCTTTGAAACTGGACAGGCACCCTCTCCTCCAAGTTGCACTCCTTAGGCAGTTAGAGCAAGGGCAATGGGCCAAATACAGAAGGTCACCAGGGTGGAAAGTCCTGGGTGCCTAGCAATGGGCAAAATGGGGAGAAGACCCCCCAGCCCCCAGGGTCATCCTTCCTCCCATAATTTATTGCTGTCCTATGGTTTGGACACTCTGACCTTTTCTCCCTAGAGATAACATCTAGTTCAGCTGCATTTCAGCTCCAGGCCAGAAAGGCAGCAAAACCAGGTGGGTGATAACCAGGACCAGCGGCATTGACTAATGACCTCCTGCCCTGGCACTGACCAATCAGTGGTGACCACAACCCTTCCGAAAGGGCACACCTGGAAAAGCTGGTGAATATTCTATTGAAATGCTCCCCTGGGACTTAGGCCTTAAAAGCCCTTAGGACAGAAGACCCAGGGCATGTTCCCTCTGGGAACAAGCTGGGCCTTTTCCCTCCCCCTCTCCTTCCCCCGAAGGCATGCTACCTTTACCTTCTTCTCCCCTAAGCTCTAAGGACACTTTTTTTTTGCCTTTGTAACTTGTTTCCTCACTCACTTCTGCCACTCACTTCTTCTCCCTCCATTACTTTCCAAATAAACTGTTCTTATAGTTTGAGTGTGGGCTCTGAGTTCTTCCCAATGAGAACCCACAGTACTGAGGTTGCTGCATCAAGGCCCAGTCTCACCCCACTGGTCTAATACTGGGTTCTGTTGAAACTATCGCCAACACTGGTAGCCTCTGGCACTTTTACCTCACTCAGACAATTGTGTTTTCTTCCCTGAGCTCAGTTTTCTGTCTGACTTCATTGCATCTTCAGGCTTTCTACCATTCTAACTTGTAAAATACCCCATGAAAGTGATATATGTTTTTTAGGTGAAAAAAGTCTCAAAGTTAAAAGGATTCTTAGAATTCAGCCACTCCAAGTTTCCCAGCCCTGATTGCAAAGGACAGTCAGCTGGGATTTTTTTCCAGCCTTATCCAGAGCAATTGCATTAGAATGTCTGAGGACAGGGCCCAGGCGCTGGTCAGTTTTTGAAGCCCTGCAGGTGATTCCAATGTACAACCAAGCTTTCAAATGTCTTCCAAGTGTCCAATCCATGTCTGCAGAATTCTTACATACTTAACTTCTGCAATAAACTTTTCTAATGGGACCAGAAGAGCATGTCCATGTAGTCGGGGCCACTGCCAAACATCTGTAATTACTCGGAAGCTCTTATCTTGACCCAAGATTTTGTTTCATTTTAACTTCCACTGGTTGATCCCAGCTCTAAGCTATGAAGCAACAAAGACTATGTTTACTTCTTCAATATGAAATTATTTTTCAAATCCTCGAAGACAGCCAGTATACAAATCCTATCCTCAAGTTCCCCTTACCTGGGGCTAAATAACCCCAGTGCCATTACCATTCTTTACATATCGCATTTGCCAGGTCTCATGCACTCTAATTGCCCTCATTACATTCCCTCCAGGTTGTGAATGCACCTCTCAGAACACACTACTCTAAACGGAGGATGATACTACAGATATAGCAAAGTGATTACATCCTTGATTTGGAAACTTTAATTGAACCGCCTAACATGTCTATTTATTTTAGATACTCATATTGAGAATTGTGGTCCAGTAAAACCTAGAAATCTTTTTCACATGCACTATGTCCAAGTTAGGATTCTCACCCTGTGTGTATCATTTAAATGTCAACCTTCTGGTGCCAGCCTACCTTTCCAGCTTGATGACATTTGATTCTTTTATATAATACATTGCACACTCACTAAAAGCTATGTATTGTTGGCAAATTTGCTAAACATGCTTTCTATGCTTTCTTCCAAATCATTGGTAAAATGTGCCTTACAAGACTGAGGAGGACACAACCCTGTGGTATATTCCCCTGATAACCTATCTTCAAGGTGGATTTCAAACCATTCGTCAACATGATTTAGTCATGATTCATGCTAATACCAATTCTCATATTTGATTCTTATCCAGTCCATATTTGCCCAACTCATCTTTAAGCATATCATAAAAGACTTTTCTATACATCTCCTCAGACAGAAGAACTAACAAGTAAAATGACAAAATATTTGTGATTTGCTTTAAAATATTCCAGAACCAACAATAAAAACATTTGGTAGAGGGGAGAATAATAGAGGAAACAAAAATCTCAACATATTGCTAATTGTTGTAGATGGGTAGTGGGTATATACAGGTTTGTCGTACTATTCTTTCTGTTTTTGTTTGAAATTTTCTGTAAATAAAAAATTTTGTGAACCTCTTGCTAAAATACAATGTACCATTCCTATAAATTTGAGAGACTGGCAAAATTTATTAACTCTAGCACCCTCCTACATGTTTTCCAAATTGGGGTAATTTGATATACCTTAGTTTAGCAAATCCATGCCAGTTTCAGGTGATGCTAACACATTTTCCACATTTATTTAAAGGTTTTTCCAAGTATCAATTTCATGTGGAGTTTCCTGATCCATCCTTTCCCATATTTTATGATTTAAGTGACTGCTGAGAATTTAAAGAACATCATCTTTGTAAAATTCTTTATAGTCATTTAGAAAAGTTAGGGGCTCTTAATAATTTCCCACCTGTTTCAACGACTTCTTAATGATGCATGTTTTTCTTTGAATGATTAAGCTACATTTTTCTAGATTGAAGCAAAATATAAGTTCAGAGGTTCCAACTCATTGTGCATCCCTCTTCCTGTTCATGTTCTAGCACTGAACCATAACCAAAATAACATCTTTTTTGTTATCTTTAGCATTTTTTCCTGCATGCCTCATCTCCAAGTGTCTAAACATTCTTCTCAATTACTTGCCATTTTTTTTCTCTATTGTACAAATCCTTAGGAAAAACTTTTTGTTTTATAAAAGTCATGGTCATCACAGAAGTTTTTAGAAAATAAATATATAAAAGAAATTAAATTCACCCATAATTTCTGAGCTTCTTATCAAAGTTCCTCTGGTGAAATAAATATTGTAAATACCTTTCATTTTTTACCCATTAAGATTACTTATGATTACATAATCAGATTTCTCATTTAGTTGGTTATTTTATTTTTAGGCTTTCATCTTTTTTTTAGTTTTTTTAAAGATTTTATTTCTTTTTATAGACAGAGGGGAAGGGAAGGAGAAAGACAAGAAGAGAAACATCAATGTGTGGTTGCCTCTCACATGCCCCCTATTGGGGACCTGGCCCTCAACGCAGGCATGTGCCCGGACTGGGAATCAACTGGAAACCCTTTGGTTTGCAGGCCGAGCTCAATCTACTGAGTCACACCAGCCAACACTAGGCTCTTATCTTTTTTGAACCATATTCTTTAGCAAATCTGACTATGAGATCTCACTTAAAACTTTTCTGATATATTTTTTTAAAATCTACCTACCTAAAAATTGATACCATGTGTCTGGTTGCCTTACGTTTTCCTTCTTCAGGATTGTTGATGCCTAAACAAACTACCTTCTTAACCACAACTTTCTTTTGAATAAGAAGTAAATCAAGGAAGAAGGGTACTAATATCTTTGTCTAATTTGCAAAAAGTATCTGCAAGGAAAATCAAAAATTTTTCCACATGTTCTATTTTTGGTAAATTCTATTTGCAATATCTATCTAGATAAAGTACAGTGTTTCATAATTTATAAGTGAAAGAAAGGGGCTGGGGTGTGGGATAATGGACGAAAGTGTTACCAACCTTTGTTGTGACCTTTATGCTGGGCACTTCACATAATTTTTTTTACATTTAACATTCTTAAAGGTCCTGTAAGTTAAGTACTGTTTTAATCTCTGTTTTACAGATAAGAAAAATGTACATGAGATGGGTCAAGCAACTTTCCCAAGACAAAGGTGGTAAGATATCTTCAAAATACTAATAATTTGTGTATCAAGTGTGCAAAACCCTCCCTTAGTTGAAATATTCTATTGATAGTCTATTTCACTTCTTCCTTGCTTTGTAATTTGTAATAGAAACATTTCACTCAAAGCCTCCACTTCACTGGGGTAATTTATCTTATACAACAATGCCCTTTTCACTCTCCTTCCTTTGTATTACGTGACTCAAAGCCCTGCATGGAGCTGCCAATCTTATGCTTCTGCGTATTTATACAAACAATATCTTTAACATTCCCTCCCTCTCCTAAAACATCTATGTCTTCAAATAAGAAATAGATTTCACTGCCCTTGATTTATTAGAGGCCCATCCTTCTAATAAAGCCTTTTGAGGCTTAGAAGGCTTTTGTGACATGTAGAGCTTGGTGTTTATGTAGAATAGAAGCAGCATATCAATTTCAATAGGTTAAACTTTGATTTGGAAAAAAAAAGGAAGATGGTCAAAATAAAGCTTGAAATACTTATAAACTGATCAAATCTCCCTAAAAGTTGCATCAATGAATCACAGATTTGATTTCCTTTTTGCTCTCTCAGTTCTTTTCCTGGAAATTAATAGTTGATTGTGCTTCACACTGGATGATGCAACTAAATAAAAAACCCAAAGCAAAACAAAAGCTGCAGACAGGTTACTAGATCTGGGGTCTTGAGTAAGTCACATTCTCAGCCTTTGTTTCCTCAACTGTAACATGAAGATTAACAATCATACCTCCTTGACAGTATCATTAAGAGGATTAAATTAAATTGAAAAATGTGTAAGAAGCTGCCATATGAACTATAAATTCAATGATTATGATACTGATGATTATAGTTCATAAGGTCTGAACTTCATTTGTAACCAATGTATAAAATCAAGTATGCAAATGTGCAATACCCAAGTAACCAGAAGCTTTTCAAATATATTTGTAAATGGTATTAAAATTTTTTACATTGCAAATTTCCAAGGTTCCTCTTTTTCTCCTGATAGGAAAGTCTAGAGTGGATGGGACGATTCCTGTTACTGTTACCTTTGCCAGCTTTTGCTACTGACAGTGGGTATTGGAGACCCCGAATCTAGGACTAACTAAGCTTGGATTGGTAGGTAGTGGTCCTAAATTGACCTCTTCCTTGGGGAGCAACATTAGCCTCAAATTCTAGAATTAGTTTCAGTTTCTCAGGCAAAGAAAGGGGATGCAGTAAGGAGGCAGGAGAAACTCACACCTTCTTCCTCCCCTGCTAATCCTGCCCCTTCCTCCACGCTTGCCTTGTGGGTTCCATTCAGGGCAATATGGAAGTCCTTGGGCTCGAAATACCCTCTATCCTCCATTGCTCCTCACTCTACTAATTTACAATTTGAGGGAATTAAATAAGAAATACCTCTGATGGCCTTAAAAGTGAAAGAAATTTGTGTGGTCCTTCACACCTTAGAGTGAATTGTTGAGATGGATTGTGTTCCCAAAACCTGGCTGCGACAAAGCTAAACAGAAAGAACAGAAGTTTGGATGTAGTACAGGAAGGGCAGGGGCAAACCACCCCTTGGGATGGCTGGGGAGCAAAGGGCTTCAGGCAGCACCCAGGCACTGGGCAACAGGGCAGGAGGACCTAGAGTCAAAAGGCAGAAGAGAAGCTCAGAAATGAGGCCCTGGATAACATATCCACTTCACCAGCACCCAGTAACAGGGTAGTTACTCACCCTGTCTCCTTCCCACCTCATCAGATGAAAACAGCAGCATTGCAGGACTCTAGACCAGGAAAACTGTCATCCTCACAATCACCCTCATCATCATCATCTGCTGTTCGTTTGCCAGCTGGGTACCAGGCACTGTGCTAAGCACTTTACATGCATTATTCATGAAACCCTCACAGCACTGTAGCTATCATTAACCCATTTGCACTTGAGGAAACCAGGGATCAGAAAGTTGAGTAATATGCTCATGGTCACACAGAAAGTGCAGAGCTGGAACACAAGCCTGTCTGACTCTGGGGACTCTATTCTCTTAATTATTAAGAGGAACTGACACTCATTTTTAACTCTTCTCTCTTCTATCCCCCCTACCCCTCAACCTAGCCTCCTATCCACTTCCTTCAGCCAAGTGGGGCCAGTTTACGTAGCCATCTTCTGAGAAAAGTTGCCTCATAAGTTGCTAGGTTGGGTTTTGTGGCTGACCTTCATGTCTTGTGACCTTATGATCTTGGCCACAATTATTCCAGCAACTGTTGCTTCAACCAAAGCCTGGGCTGGACTCACATCATCTCATTTAATACTCATTACAAAACTGTAAACCAAGTACTAAACATTGATCCCATTGTAGGGGTGGGAAAACTGACACTCAGAGAAGTTAAGTTACCTGACTGAGGCTGCACAGCTAGTAAGAGGCAGAACTAGGATTGGAAGATTGGTTTATCCAAATGCTTCAACATTCTGCTGTACCCCCTTTTTTTGGGAAGTCAAGGAACCCTCTTGAATGTAGCCTATGACAGCAGAGAATTGTCCCGCCACTGCATCAGGATGTACAGACAGAGGACAGAGTCAGAGAGGAGCTGAGTTTTTACAATGGAAGGGTAATCAGATAGACATCCACAGTAGCTGTCCAGTCATGTGATCTGACATTATGCCCTCACGAAAGGCCTCCCACTCCAGCCGATATGCAGCGGTAGAGTCTGTTACTTGTGTTTCCTCGCTTTTACATATGAGCCTGTCAATCCTTATCACCTCAGGAAACTGAACCCAGTCATTGTTATCTGTGCCTCATATATATACTTCCTTAGGTTCAAACTCCCTGCAACACACCTATTATGATCTTGTCCTGATGGAATGGAGTGGCCGAGAGCCTTGGAGCCTTACAGGCCTTGATGCTTAAATCCTACTGCCAACCTCAGCCTCCAGCTTTACTTCCTCCTCCAACAAGTAACTTTCTCCCTCCTTCTTTATTGTCTGCCAGCCCCAGAGGAAGGAGCAATGAGGCCTAGGGGTGCTTTCCAACAGTGTTCTGGGTGTACACCAAGTGTTTCCTGAGGGACCAGCAAGTCAGATGCAGCACGCCTCTCAGAAGGCCATAGAAGTGTTGACCTCCGTAACTTCCACGTTCCAGGTCCACCAAGGTCTTAGGGTAACTGGGAACAAAGCCAGAATCTTTTTCCAGACCTGAAGTTAGCCCCAATCTCTACACAAGATATCAGAGCTCATAGGAGTCCCCACATCTCTGAAGTTGACCAGAGCCAAGAGCTGCTGGTGAGTCCACTGGAAATGCTAGCAGCAAGCCACAGACATTTTTAGTGCTCCCATGAAGCCTGCGTATTCTGAGGATGAGCTATTCCAAGAAAGATCCAGGGATACAGAGAGCAGGTTTCCTGGCTTCAGTATCTCTTCCCTTTGACACCTTCTATCTTATGGCTAATTTGGCCAATGGTCAAAGAGCTATCCTGATCTTTACTACTACAACAACAAAAAAGCTGAACAAGAAAATCACTTGGTTATACAGAGCGTCCCACATATTATTTCCTTAGAAAGGCAGGATATAGCAATCAAAAACAGACAAAAAGAAAACATTTGACTAGGAACTTATATTTTTACATAGATTTTCTTTCTCTCTCCACCCTTCTTTACAGGGCCTGCCATTATTCTACCACTTAGTCACCAAACTGTGTTATCTCCAAGTTTGTTCCTCCTTTCTATAATCAGTAATATCTAGAAGCTGAGTTCCCAAGGCAACCACAAATATTTGTTATTCTTTCTGCCATGTGACTTTTTTCTAAAATAAGCTCAGATATTTTTTCCTGCCATCAAAATGCCATGAAGAATATAAATGGATATTGGTTTTTCATGCATACCTGTGAAATACAGAAGGTATAACACTACTTGAGCAAAATTTCTAGGAATTTTGTGAAAGTCTTAAAAGATAATATAAAAATTGGGGTGTTAGATTATTATATCTTTAAAATAAAACAAGCAAAGGAAAGCTTTTGGAAAATGAATGAAAACAAGCTGATACACATAGGCTCACAGGCACCCTAACAGTAGAAACTGGTTTTTTTTTTTTTTTTTTTTTTTAGAAAAGGAGTAGCAAAAAGAAGAGTACACATCTGCTCTGAGGTCTAGTCAAGATTTAGCCTTTTTCCTTTGAAATGCCCCCTGATATGCCAGCCAAGGACCCCCAGAGACCTCCGTTTGAAGCTGACAGTACTTGAAACCAATTAGCAAATGAGATTTACTTTCTGTTCTCATGTGACTGTGGGGTGGATGGCCTTTCAGAAATCCTGGATAAAGTCTCCGTTTAAGGCTCCAATGCAGTAATGACTCCACCACACAAATCATTGTGAATTCGGGAGCTTCCAAATTACATGGAGGCTAGTAAATGGCCATGTCACAATAGTAGTAGTGCTGCTCATAGAACTTCACATTTTGAAAAAACAAACTTTACATTTTGATAGTCTCAACAATAGTTCGCAAACACATTTATGTCCACTCTCCTTTTTGAGACTCAGAGAAACTCCTTAGGACAACAGAGGCTACATATACACATGCGCACACACATACACAATCCCATTTTGCAGGTAAGTGTAACTGAGACTAAAGAGCAAGGGAACTTGCCCAACCTGTTTGTGGCCTGGTATGTAACTCAACCAAGGCTTCCACTTCCGGCCCCGTGTCTTTCTATCCTCAACACCTCACCATCCCCTCTATCATCTAAGAATCCTGAAACTAGTAGGATTTGTGATACAGAGGACTGGGAGTTTAAAAAGCAATCTTAGAGCTTTTAGAGAATCAGTTCAGAAATAGGTAAAATAATGGCAAGACTGGCAAAAAAAAAAACAAAAAAAAAAAACAGGAAGAACTGAGACAAACTAATGCAAGATAGAGTCACTAAGGGAACAGAAAATATTCTCTCTCTTCCTCCTTCACATCCTTCCTGCTCATGACTGGACTTTCCAAATGGCCCATTCCTGCAATATTCGATAGTCTTTAAAATACTTTTACTAATTTTTTCTTCCAACTGTCGTATTAGTACAAGTCACATTCATGGCACTATCTCCTTTGACACATGTTCCTTATTTGACATGTTCTCTGAATATTTCCCCATTCTGGACATACTCACTCACCTAGTCTGTCAAAACCTCACTTCCAACGTAATGCAGAAAGAAAATGTACTACCCGTAAAGTGATTTTCAGTTTCTCATTCAATAAATCAACTGAAAAATAAATACATACATACATGCTGAATCATGAGGGAACTTTTGGGGGTGATGAAAATGCTCTATATGTTGATTGGCCAACAGAGTTGTTTTAGGGGTAAATGAAGCGGTGAAAGCCTAGTACTTAGCACAGGGCTTGGCACAACGCAGGTCCTTATGGATCCCTGCAAACCAGCACCTTCATAGCACTCTCTCTGCAGTATTGTCTTCAGTTCAGTGCAGTGTGTTTTGATAGAGACACTAACAATCTGGAGGGTGGAAGTCTAAAGAAGGGAAAGAAACTTCTATTCACAGAATTTCCTTCAGCAGCTTGTTCTTTTTTTTGCTCCTGTTCAGCTTTGTCCTGCCCTAGTGAAGACATAATAGATTTGTCTCCTGAGCATCAACTCTATCTAATTTCTCAGGTGTATTAGAAACATCTTCACCCCTGTGGGAGAGCATCAGAAAACCCATGATTGCTCCCATGCCTGGGAGCAAGTATCCTGGAAGGAATTTAACCCACTCTTTGGGAGAATCTGGCTAAACCCATCCCAGGATGTGTGATAGTCTGCCTACTACCCAGGTCCTGGTTGTCATTACATTTCCGCCCTAGCACTAGAGCCTGACTGCAAATGTCCACCAAATTGGTAGGGGGCTGACTCCCTCTACTGGTTTCAGTCCACTCCTTTCATGTAGGATCGGGTCTGTTTCCAGTGTGTTTCCGGTGTCTTCCCGGTGCTCATAGGACAAACCTCCCTGTCCAGTGACTTGGCCAGAGAGCAAGAATATAGTCCCCAGATGCCCCTGCAGCTGGAACCTACGCCCCAGATCAAAGCCCTTGAATACAGCCATGGCCTGGATCAAATATGAGTTTATTACTCTCCTTTGGCCACGATGATCTACCCAGGGTAACTTCCTTTTACTCTCTCCCATCTGCAAAGAGCTTCAGGCACATTTCATGTCCGCAGATGTTCCATTTAGAACATTGACAGTGAGGAAGGGAAAAAATTACAAAGAACAGATATATGAGCTCATAAAACAAAGCAATCTATTGAGGATTTAGTGTAAGGGTAAATAGGTCTAATAACTTTAACAGACTTAAAGATTTTAGTAGTCATTGCTGTCTTACAATTTCATTCATTCATTCAGTACTCATTCATATATGCATGCTTGCACTGATTTGAATCACAGATTGCCTGGAATATGCCTGGTACTGGATATGTAAATATGAATGAGACTTGATCCTTGCTCTTAAAGAACCATTAACAATTAGTATTCAAAATGTCAATGTCATCACCTTCACTGAGCAAGTGAAAGTTTTTATATCTGGTACGCTCTGTTAAAGAAAAGAGAAAGATGCAGCACACCTCAGTAAATTACACATATGCAGTAGATTATATGTATGTTCTGTGCCATTTTATATGAGGGACTTTTAGCACACTCAGATTTTCTTATCCACAGTGGGGAGGGAGTGGCGGGGTCCTGGAACCAATCCCTCACAGGTTTCAAAGGACAAGTTAACTCGTGAGGGATTTTTGACTTTGTGGGAGGGCAAGGGGGTCAGTGCCTCTAACCCCAGTGTTATTCAAGAGTCAACTGTATAAGATAATTACATTCAACAGTATCAGCTTAATTAGCACAAAATGAAATGTGTGAGCCTCACTTCTATAAGTCTTGACTCTGGCATTTCTAGATCTTCACACCTGTGGCCTCCTGGTTACATAGCATTAGCCTTACTTCCTCACCTGCAAAATGGGAGGAACAGTAGTTCATAGCTCAAATGAGGCAATGTGTACAAAGTACTCAATATGGTGCCTGGAAAGCCCTTGTTTACATTGTATTTCCCTTTCCAAATATGCATATATGTTTTTATTTATACACATTTCATTAACAAGATCTTTTTGTTTTTCAATACATTTGGGGTTACTAAGGTCAACTGCGAGTGGTCCTGAAAGGAGATTAAACAAGGCAGTAAACAACAAAGACGACATATTCATAACACTAATTAAAAAGGAAGTGAACAGAAGTAAGTAGCCCACAGTCCTAGAAATTAAAATTTGTGAGACACTTATCAAAACTACCACCAACTAGGAAAGATGTTAGAGCACATGAAACTTCCCAGGTTAAAAGTAAACTAATCACAAGACACATTAATAAAATGACAGCATCCCCTTCAAGGCTGTCTTCAAAGCATATCTGGTCTCTGTATTAAGTAACAGACACCACACTTAGTGAGACCTGAACAGTGAGGAGCTCATTCTAAGCATTCCAAAATGCTAAATAAGTAGGGCTTGACGAAAGAGTGAAATACAGGAGGAGAGCCTAGGCCTCTTCAGACTAGGGGGTGGCAGACATGGAAGAGTCGTGACAATGTCCGTTCAAACATCTGAGGAATTATCTTATGGGGACTTAGATTTGGTCCATCTCTATGGCCCGGAAGGCAGAACTAGTAGTGCTAATGGCAGGGGGAAGATGCTGGGAAGCAGAAATAATTCAATTAAACATCAAAGAGATCAGATCTTTTTACCAGAGTTGTTTAAGATAGTAAGACAACTGTCTATGGGGGTTAGGGGAGGTAAAGTACGGGAGGGTAAGAAGAGACTTTATGGGGAGAATCCAACTTGGTCAAGAACCTGGACTACGGATTTGGCTGCTCCATGATAACTTTTTCAGGCTTTCGTGGTAAAAAATAAAATAAAACAATGATATATTCTCTAAAACACATTAACTATAAAGTGGGGAAAATAATACTATTGACCTGTCAGAATTGTGTGAAGATCAGAGAATGTGAAAAAGTCTTTAAGTGAAAGACAGAAATGAAAAGAACACTGAAGCACAGAAAACAGTAAAGAAAACTTCACTTACTGTTCTCAGAAAGATGAGGATATATTGCATCTGAAACCAAGAGAGTCTACAATTTTGTTTAAAGAAAACATCAGAAAATAAAACTAAGTTTTTAGAAATTTAAACTATAATATCTGAAATAAATTTTAACATATGAGTTGAAAGGTGAAGCTGAAGAAATATCCTAGAAGGTTAGACCCAACTGTCAGGGAGTATGGAGAGAAAACAAAACAAATTAAAATTTTAGTATAAGAGGGACAACATTTGACTAATAGTCCTTCCAGAAAGAGAGGACAGAGAAAACCAGGGAAAGGGAATTATCAAAGAAACCACATGAGAAAATTTCCCCAAACTGAAAGATCTGTTGCCAGATGAAAGGAACAAAATACTCAACACAACAGATGAAAATAAACATGAACCAAAGTACATCACCATAAATTTTTAGTAAGTAAAAGATAAAGAAAAAACTCCTAAATGCTTCCTGGAAACAGTATGGTGGGAGAAACAAGTGACAAAAAAAAAAATAATTGAGACTAAGAATAGCATTGGACTTTAAGATTCTAAAAGACACAAAGGCCTCTTCATCTTTACTCTAGTGCACCTGTTCTCAGGAAGTTACTGGAGGATTTGTTCCGTGCAAATGAGGTAGTAAACCTAGAAAGAGGAAGAGATATTATGTAAACTGAGAATCAACACAGAAGAAAGATCAAGGGAAGCCCAGGAAGATGATTATGCAGCAGACCAGGAAAGCAGCCAGGACAGGACAACAAATTCAGAGAAGAGTTTTAAAAAAGAACAGACAGATGAGAAAAGAGGGATGAAAAAGAAAAGATTACTGACTATATAAGAAATTGTACTGAATGATTTGCAAAAGAGAATTACTAATAGAGACGTGGAAAACTAAGCAGAGGAAGAAATGAGGCCTTATTAATAATGCCAGTAAAAATAAAAAGTCATACAGGAAAGGAAATCTCAGGCACAAACAATACTTACCTAGACATTCTAAGGTAAACAAACACTGGGTATTGATTTAACTAAAAATTGTGATATCATTATATAGGGATGGTGTAGAGAGGGCAACCCCTGAGGGAATGTAAAAAGTACTCAGCTGCAACACTATGAAAGGAACAAGTAACATCTAAATTAGCAGCGTAAGCACAAATACCAGAAGAAATCCTAAAAAGAGTAAAAGTAGCCACTCTGGAGAATAAGACTTAAGCATAGACATAAGGCAGAAAGTGATGGGATAGAGAAAGGCAGTTCTTTAGTGTGACTTATGAGACTTGGCTTTTAATTACAGGGTGGGTCAAAAGTAGGTTTACAGTTGTTTGTGTGGGAAATACAATAATTAATAAATAATAATAATACAAGAAAGTATTTCACGTTCTCACAACTGTAAACCTACCTTTGCCCCACCCTGTATATGCATGCATCACGTTGGTAAACAATAATATTGATCTTTTTAAAAAAGAAAAATTCCGCCATGATTATCAAGGTCTGTTCTGCTTTGAGACTGCTGTTTAATCCCATGTCCCATAGTGGAGCTGTCGTTATTGCTGGAAAACATCATTTACAAGGCAGAGTAAGGAGAATCGATGCCGATCTTCTAAACTGACATTCTAAGAGTTTAACAGTTTTCAGGGTTGTAAGCACATGTTCTTTTTTTAATCCAGGATAATTTCCTCATTCCAGTTTCATTCTTATTTTCACCTGCTTTTGTTATTTCAAATTCAGGTGTACTACCTATTTTTTCTTTGGAATTTTTTTTCTGGGTTATTCACATCTCATTTTTAAATATTCGATTATAGCTCTGGCTCTCAGAAAGCAAGAAGACATACTTGTAGATTCATGGGAAATTAACAGGCAAATTTTATGTGAAAATTAAAAATAACACTAACAGGCAATTTGCTATATTTCACATATTCCTTTGAAACACGTTTAATTGTTTATTAGTCAATTAATTTCCACTTAACATTAAAATTTTTCCATGTTAGAAATTTCTAAATAAAATTAATTTTTATGATTGCAAAATTATTATACACTCAATGTTAAAAATTTGGAAAATACATTAAGGCATAAAAGAGTAAAAATAAAATGCTCTCCCTTTTGATCACCCATTAATAATCTTTTTAGTGTTTCACTATATATCTTGCAGGTCTCCTCCTGTGCATATCTGATGTCTACATTTATTACGGTAAATTTTTTTGGACAACATGGGTCTTGGTTGTTCAACTTTATACCTTGTTTTTCTCTTAACAATGCTTATTTCTCTTGTCCTTGGAAATTCTTTCACATTATTTGATTATTGTTTCATGTACGGATATATATTAATTTAGGTTATTTCCAGTTGCTCACTATTACAAACAGTGTTCTAACGAAATCCAGTGATACATCTATACACACATCCAGGCTACTTTAGTTAGGGTACATTCTCGTAGTAGATGTGCTGGTTCGGAGTGCGGATACTTTTAAGGCTTAAAATAATTATAACCAAATTTTCCTCTGGGAAAGTTTACTCCTTGAACTCTCACCAACAATTTGGGAATATTCATTTCCTCCATTTTTTTCAGCAACAATGGACATTTTTAAATAAAAAGCTTTGCCTTTCATTATGTGAGAAATGCATAACGAAATGGGTGCTTAGGGATCATAGCAGAGCTTCCAAAATTTATCTTGAGGCTACATCTAGGATCATTTTTACATATTAGGATGAATCATAAGACGTTGCCAATACTTGACAGTTTTTGACTTACAAAACTGTCCATTTCAAATGGTTCAACCTGAGAAATATATTTGTAAAATTGGAAAAGGTATTATAGGTAAAGAATGGGCCAAACTGCCATTGCCTTTGAGAAGTTTCTCAGCTATGGAAGAGCAGTCAGCACAACCTGCCCTAATGGCAAGGCCCTGCCGTGCTTCTGCGGAAGGAGTTCAGAACAGGCCTCTGCAGGATGCACCACTTCGGCATGTGAATTATTTTGAGCTAAAGGCAGCTGAGACCCTGAGGACTCCTGAGAAACTTTTACCTCTCCCTTAAAGAATTTAAATTAAGGGCCTTTCCTATAATGGGTTATTACCAGAGATAGCTTTCTGTGACCTATGTATAGGGCAAGGCAAGCATATAATTACTGAACATCTGCTCTTATCATCCTGAGAATGACGTTTTCCCCTTCTGAAGCCCTGACATGCCTTATTTCATCCTTAGCTCAGGACGCCGTATAAAATTCATTTTAAATTTCCATCTCTGCACGTCTCACGTATGCTGGCTTTCTGACTCTTTTATGTATGTGAGGTTCCCACATATTCGTATGCAATTAAACTTGGTTATTTTCTCCTGTTAATGTGGCTCATGTTGATTTAGTTATAAGTCCAGCCGGAAGGGACTAGAAGGGTAGGAAAGTTTTTTCATCCCCTTCTCTACATTGCTGACCTGGTTGGATGGGCTGGGGTGAGTCAAAGTGAATCACAACAGGGTGTGATTGGGACCCCATCACTGGAGTCCCCTGAAAGATGGCCTTCCTGTAGAGCAGTACCACTGTGAAGTAGGATTTTGGAGAGAAAACATATAACAAGTAAAGTTAAAAAGAAGTTAGAGAAACTTCAGGAATGCTTCAAGTGTATGAGGGACTATCCAGTGGGTGATGGTGCTTGACTAATAATGCTGGAAACATTTATAGCCCTAATGGGGAAAGCTATCCGAGAAACACCATTTTCTCTCATAAAAAAAAAAGCTTAGATTATTGTTTAGATTAATCCCCACAGATGAAGTAGATTATGCCCGCATAATTGTTTAGATTATGCCCACAGATGAATTACAGAACTAGCCCAGCATGAGTGGGAGCCATTTAGTTTGCAGGAAAAATAATTATATGTCATCAAGGTCCAAGGAGTCCTACAGGACGTCAATAACAAGAGGATTCAATGTAACTGCAAGTGTGGTATCAAGAAAAGGAGCCTTTAAAAGGCAGCCACTGACCAGGTGGGCAAATGGGGCACGTTCCTTCCCAACCCAAGACTTCAGTGTTTCTGCCACTCATATACTACTGTAATTTGGGGGGAAATTTGGGAATTCTACTTTTAGGAATTTATCCTAAAGAAATCTTCAAAGATATACATGGAGATCAATCCACAGGCAGTTATTTATAACAGTAAAATATTTGGAGTTTTCCTATATGTCCCACAAAAGGGAATAGTTAAATATATTGTATATGTTCAAGTGATGTGCTATCTGCAGCAATTAGAAATTATATGGTAAAAGCCATTCGACTGTCATGACTAATGATAAAGCAAAATAGATGATTGCAACTGGTATGCATAACATGACCCAAAATTTTTAGAATCTAAATAATAACGACAAACAAGAAAAAGGAAGAGAGGGAGGAAGACCAGATAAAGGTTGGGAAGTTACATAACAAAGAATTAAGTTACCTAACAAAGAATTGTGAGTAGTGAACTTACAGAGACTTTTTATTTTTCTTATTTGCTTTCTATATACTCCAAATTTTTACAATAAACTTGTATTATTTATGTAATTTTAAGTTCGCACATGTAATGAATTTTATTTTAATGAAGAGATTTGAGAACACTCAAGTTTCTTCCAGCACTAACATTCACTGAGTCCTTTTGAAATGCCAAATGCAGGGATACCTAGACCACATTTAAATTAGGATTTCCCACTCCTAGCATACCCAAGTTCTCCCTTAAAGTGCAAAGTCTTTCAAATCATTGGGTTTTGCAAATGGATAAACCCTCTGAAACCATAAGGCAAGTCTGGGGAATGCAACAGCAGGTAGGGGCCTGGAGTTTGCAGCTGTCTTCACAATCTGAATCCTGGAGTGACTCACTGGAAAGACACTTTTGTAAAAACCACACTTTCTGGCCCTAGGGACTCTGGCTTTTCTTTCACAGAAAATGTTTGCCATCTGGATGGTCTTCCAGCAGCAGGTTACATACCTTCCTATAAAAGTTTCCATCCTTAAAACAGTTTACAGATAAGTGATGGTAGAGGCCATAAAAAGGATACACAGGACAGAAACAGGCTATTTCTAGCTGAAGTGAACACATGCTGTATTGTCTGCCCAAGGGTCCATTTCCCCTTTTTCTGGTACCATGACTCTGAATTTCCTTTGAGGGACCTCACACTCAGTCATGTTCTTCAGATGTCACTTATTTCTCTTTAATTCAGGGAGAGGGCAGGGAGGTGGGAAATGGAGGGAAGTAGAAGCAATAGGATTAACTCCAGTGAGAATTCTGCTCCCAGCACTGCACCAAAAATGCCGCTATCAGCACCACCATGGACCTCCACCGTGCTAAATTCAATAGTTTCACCTGATTTGACCCTTGATCTGAGAAATAGATTCTGATGACCACTTCTTCTTCATGAAATACTCTTTAGTTGGCTCTCAGAACACCATACTCTCCTAGTTTATTCCCTACCCCTCACTCCAACACACACACACACACACACACACACACACACACACATACTTTCTCAACCTTCTGGGATGGTGTCTCCTCCTGTCCCCAGCCTTTAGAGTGTGAACATCCCAAGGCTCAGTCCTCGAAACTTCTTTTCTCTCTCTACACTCATTCCTTTGGTGCTCTCATCCAGTCTTATTACATTGAAATCCCATCTTACTGAGTCTAAACACTCAGTAAGAGTGACCAAAATTTGTATCTCCAGTCCAGTCTTCTCCCCTGAACTCCAGACTTTTATATTCATATTCATCCAGTGAATTCAAAATCCCCAGGTCAAACAGGCATTTCTTATCAAATAGATATTTCTTATCCAACTTAAAACATCCAAATCAAGATCCTGATCTTCTTGCCCTGGCTGGTGTTAAGCACAGGGCTTGCGAACCAAAGGGTTGCCAGTTTGATTCCCAGTCTAGGGCACATGCCTGGGTTGTGGGCCAGGTCCCCAGTACAGGGCACGGGAGAGGCGACCACACATCAATATTTCTCTCCTTCTCTTCCCTTCTCTCTAAAAGTGAATAAATAAAATCTTTGAATAAAAAAAAGATCCTGATCTTCCCACGCAAACCTGTCCCTCCTACAGCCTTTCCCATCTCAGCTCAAGGCAACTTCACCCTTTTAGTTTCTTGTGAGCCCCAACACTCTGGGGTCAGTTTCCTTTTCCCTTTGTTTCCCAGCCAAATTTCATCAGAAAATAGTATTGGCTCTGTCTTCAGAATAGATCCAAAATTCAATAATTTCTCAGCACTTCTACCGCTACCACCCAGAACTGGATACAATCGTCTCTCACATTTATTACAGAAGTTCTCCCAACTAGTCTCTCCCTTTCTGCCCTTGCCTCCTTTCAGTCTATTCTTTATACAACAGCCAGTGGGATCCTATCAAAATGTGAATTGGATCAAGTCACTCCTCTGCTCAAAACCCAGAGTGGTTTCCTATTTCACTATAACTAAAGGCAAAGGTTAAACCATGGCCTGCAAGGCCCTGGGAGGTGTGTTTGGGCCAAACCCACCTCTCAACTCCTACTTCTTGCTGTCTCACACCCAGCCACACTGGCTTCTTTGCTGTTCCTTAAACACCTCATTTCTCTTCAAGACTTTGTGCTTGCTTGCCTGGAACGTTCTTTCTGGAGATAGTCACTTCTTCCCCTCTTTAAGGTCTTTCTTCAAAATCACCTTCTATCTTACCATCCTATCTAAAACTGTAATCTCCCACCATTTCTTATCCCCCCTTCCCTGCTTTAATTTTCTCCTTGCTACTTATCATCACATAATACACCACACATTTTACTTTTTTTTTTTTTTTTTGGCTTATTGTATGTCTCCCCTCACCCCTCCACCCAGAACATAAGCCCCATGAGGTTAAGGATTTTGTTTTGTCTCCTGCTGTATCCTCAGTGGCTCAAAAAGTGCTTGACATACTCTTTGCTCAACAAATATTTGTTAAATGAGAGTCCATCTCCACTCTGCTGGCTCTTCTCCATCAAACAAATGCAAGTTCACTCCAGCTTTAACATTCTTCCCTTGATCCAACTCATCCCACAAGTTGGCTCTCTCCTGCCCTCCACCAACTCACTGTTCCTGCTTTCTTACCTTCTGCTCTTTAACCTCTTAATATGACTAAATATTCGACTAAATCTGTTTTCACCAAGGGCACTTATAAGCACCAAATTTTCAAACCCAATCACTATATTTCTTCCTCTGTAAAAGGTACCATTAGAGGTTTTTTCACTTGCAGGGGAGAGTACAGACTGTGGGTAGGAAACATTATAAAATACTTCCCAATTCCCAAACACATTAATTACACTGTGGGGCAAGGGTAGACAGCAGGAGCGGGTATGCTAGAAGAGGAGAAAATGAATACCTATTCTCATTTTCTTTCTTGCCTAGTCTGCAACTCCGGCACTTCCTGGTATGGTTCCCAAAACACCCTCTCCCTTGACTACAAGATTCAGACTCTCTCCTGGGCTTTCTCGAGAAACTACCTTTTAAGGCATTCCTTCTGAATCTCTTTTCTTAAATTCTTTCTCTTCCCATCCCTTTATTAATATTGGTGTTTCCTTAGGTCTCATTCTATATCCTCGTTGTTTTCCTTCTCTGCAATTTCCAGAGTGACTTATTTATACCCACACTTTTAACCACTGACTCCATGCTCCAACCCCAACTTCCACTGTCTCTCAACTTCTGCCAGACCTCTCTAAGCTCTGGACCCAAATTTCTAGCAACCGACATAAGATCTCTTTCTTAATGTATAAACATTCATATCTAGCAAGTGCTAGGATGAACTAATCTCCCTCCTCCCTGCTCAAATCCATTACCCTCCACCATTCCCAGCCTTACAAACAAACATTTATTGACCAAACCATCCAAATCTAAACTTGAAAACATTTTGACATCTTCCGCTCTTTCCCTCCCAACAAACCACCTGGCCCTCTAACTCAGACTCTACCTTGGAAATAGTGTCTAAATCCAGCCCCTCCCACCCACCCACTATTAATGCCTTAGGTTCAGGTCCCCATCATCTCCCACCTACTGGACTATTGCAGGAGCCCAATACTTATCTCTCCCCATTGCTCACCAACTTCTTGGTTCATTCCCTAAAATAACACCAGTCACACAAAGCCCAATCTAATGACGAAATCTTATGTATAATGGTAGCATAAAATACTTTGCCACACTCTCCAACATTCTTGTGAAAATCTACATCTGTATCCTAAAAGAAATGTGTTTTCCCCCCATTGGCCAGTATCACCTCTTCTGAGACAGAACAACATGACCAGGGCCAAGTACACAGAGGACTTAGTTGGCCCTTCCAACATGCACTAACTTGGGAACAACAAAAATTCACTATGGGAAAAAGCACATTGAACCGGGAAGTCTTTGGGAAATTTTGGGTTTGTTGTTTAGTCTTTCTTTGTTTTATTTGTTTGGGTACTGGTTGTTGCTTCTAAACTGGCAGCCATGTGTCCACCATGAGTATAAAGAAACGTTACAAGTGATCTCCAACAAAAGGCATTATTTGGGCAAAGTACTAAATGAAACACAGGAGGTCACTCCTCAGTTCAACAGAGGCTTGCTCTCAGTGAGGAACGGGCAAAAGCAAGAAAGTGGGACCAGAGAAGGGTCCTTCCTGAACATATTTCTGTCTCTGGAAAACAATATTGGCAGAATTCTGACTAGCCCCTCTATCCTCTGAAACATGACTGTATGATGATAGGACTTTTGTCTTTCTTGCATATGAATGAGCTTTTCTGGCTAGAAGGTTGTCTTCCAATAGAAGGCAAATCAAGCATTTGGTGATTTTATTTTCTAGGATGAAAACAGAATCTGAAGGAGCCAAGGGCAGGTCCTGCATTCCAAACCTCTAACATTGGATGGCAATGACTCTCCTTAGAGCTTCCTTAGATTTTTTTTTTTAATTTTGGGATATTTCATTGAAAAAGCTATAAAGAATACATTAAACAATAATAGTAAATCTGCATAATCCTACCATCCTATCACAAATTGCTTTCATTTCTTCATTATTTTCTACATACTTTTTTCACAGCTACAAGCAAAGCTTTTTTTAAATATATTTTATTGATTATGCTATTACAATTGTCCCATTTCTCCCCCATCATTCCCCTCCACCCTGCACACCCACTCCCACCACATTCCCCCCTTTAGTTCATATCCATGTGTCATAACTTCTTTAGCTTCTACATTTCCCACACTATTCTTGCCCTCCCCCTGTCTATTTTCTACCCACCATCAATGCTACTTATTCTCTGTACCTTTTCCCCCTCTCTCCTCCTCCCACTCCCCTGTTGCTGACCCTCCATGTGATCTCCATTTCTGTGGTTCTGTTCCTCTTCTAGATCTTTGCTTAGTTTGCTTTTGTTTTATGTGTGGTTGTTAATATCTGTGAGTTTATTATCTTTTTACTGTTCATATTTTTTATCTTCTTTTTCTTAGATAAGTCCCTTTAACATTTCATATAATAAGGGCTTGGTGATGATGAACTTCTTTAACTTGACCTTATCTGAGAAGCACTTTATCCTCCCTTCCATTCTAAATGAAAGCTTTGCTGGATAGAGCAATCTTGGATGTAGGTCTTTGACTTTCATGACTTGGAATACTTCTTTCCAGCACCTTCTTGCCTGGAAGGTCTCTTTTGAGAAATCAGCTGACAGTCTGATGGGAACTCCTTTCTAGGTGACTACCCCCTTATCCCTTGCTGCTTCTAGAATTCTCTCCTTCATTTTAATCTTGGCTAATGTAATTATGATGTGCCTTGGTGTGTTCCTCTTTTGGTCCACCTTCTTTGGGACTATCTGGAAGTCTATTTCCTTTGTCAGATTGGGGAAGTTCTCCTTTATTATTTATTCAAATAAGTTTTCCACTTGTTGCTCTTCTTCTTCCCCTTCTGGAACCCCTATAATTCAGATGTTGGGATGTTTCAAGATGTCCTGGAAGTTCCTAAGCCTCTCCTCATTTTTTTAAATTCTTGTTTCTTCCTTGTTTTCTGTTTGGTTGTTTGTTTCTTCCTTCTGGTCCACTCCATTGATTTGAGTCCCAGTTTTCCTACCCTCTCTATTGGTTCCCTGTGCGTTTTTCTTCATTTCACTTATTGTAGCCTGCATTTGTTCATCTAATTTGTGAGCAAAATCAACTAATTCTGTGAACATCCTGATCACCAGGACTCTGAACTGTGCATCCAATAGGTTGGCTATCTCTTGGTCACTTAGATAAATTGACTCTGGGGCTTTGATCTGTTCTCCGGTTTGAGCCATTTTTGGTTTTTTTTTTTTTTTTTTCCCATCTGGTTGAGGCTGTTACGTAGTGAGGGGTGGACCCTTAGATGTTCCCCAGGGCAGGGCAGCCCAGTCGCTGGTTAGTGACGCTGTATGTGGGGGTGGGGTCTGAGAGGGAACAATGGCGCTTGCTCCACTCTCTCTTGGATTCCAGTTCTTTCTGCCACTTCCCCTTTGCCTGGATTATCTGTGCGCAAATGTGGGACCATCTAGTCAGCCAGCCGCCTTGCCTGGCCTCACTGGGTCTGCACCATTGCCACCCCATGCTTGGGGTCCATTAGCCACCACCTGTACACCTGGGGTCTGCCAGCCACTGCTGCCTACACATCCGGGTCCGCCAACCTCTACTTTTTCCTGCCAAGACTCTGCCCCTCTTACCCATCTGGATGAATGGTTGTTGGACTTCCGTACAGTTCAATTTTCTATCAATTCTGGTTGTTTTCTTGTTTCTAAATCTTTGTTGTCTTTAATTTTCAATGTGCAAGGAGGCACAGTGTGTTCACCTACGCTTCCATGTTGGCTGGAAGTCAGATATTTTTAGAATAAGGTGAAAATATACACATTCATTTATACAAACATACAAAATAATTTCTTTACCCCAAGGATAAGGCCAGAGATTAGATAACCTTTGCAGCAAAGTAGAAAGAATAAAAGAGAAAAAGCTTTCTTCCAAAAGAAATATGATGCAGGAAAGAATGGGAAATCTTTCCTTGTTTACTTTTTAGTTAGATACAAGAGGATGTTGCTGTTAGAATAGAGCAAACTAAGATAAAAGATTTCATGGAATCACTTCTGGCCAAGATGGAGGCATAGGTGGACACACTGTGTCTTCTTGCACAACAAAAATGAAGCACAGCAAAGATTTAGAAACAAGAAAACAACCATAACTGATAGAAAATTGAACTGTACGGAAGTCCTACAACCATTCATCCAGACTGGTAAGAGGGGCGGAGTTGTGGCAGGAAAAAGCGGAGGTTGGTGGACCCGAGTCCACAGGAGCCCCAGGCATGCAGGCAGTGGCTAGCAGACCTCGGGCATGGGGTGGCAACAGGCAGACCCAGTGAGGCCGTGCAAGGTGGCTGGCAGACCAGGCAGTCCCACATTCACATGCAGATAATCCAAGCGAAAACAGGAAGCAAGACAGACCTTGCAACCCAGGGCCCCAGCACTGGGAAATAAAACCCAAAAACGCTGATTGAAAACACTTATGGGGGTTGAGGTGCCAGGAGAGACTCCCAGCCTCACAGGAGAGTTCACTGGGGAGACCCACAGGGTCCTAGAATGTACACAAGCCCACCCACATGGAAATCAGCACCAGAAGGGCCCAATTTGCTTGTGGAAAGTGGTGGAAGGGACTGAAATACAAGAGAGAGCAGAAGAAGTGCCACTGTTCCCTCTCGGACCCCACTCCCACATACAGCTTCACAACCCAGCAACTGGGCTGTCCCACCCTGAGGAACACCTAATGCTCCGCCCCTCACTACGTAACAGCCACAACCAGATGGAAAAAAAAAACAACCAAAAAATGGCTCAAATGGGAGAACAGATCAAAGCCCCAGAGCGAATTCATCTAAGCGACCAAGAAATAGCCAACCTATCAGATGCATAGTTCAAAGCCCTGGTGATCAGGATGCTCACAGAGTTGGTTGATTTTGCCCACAAATATGATGAACAAATGAAGGCTACACTAAGTGAAATGAAGGAAAATGCACAGGGAACCAATAGAGATGGGAGGAAAACTGGGACTCAAATCAATGGAGTGGACCAGAAGGAAGAAAGAAACAACCAAACAGAAAACAAGGAAGAAACAAGAATTTAAAAAAATGAGGAGAGGCTTAGGAACCTCCAGGACATCTTGAAACATCCCAACATCCGAATTATAGGGGTACCAGAAGGGGAAGAAGAAGAGCAAGTGGAAAACTTATTTGAACAAATAATAAAGGAGAACTTCCCCAATCTGGCAAAGGAAATAGACTTCCAGATAGTCCCAAAAAAGGTGGACCAAAAGAGGAACACACCAAGGCACATCATAATTACATTAGCCAAGATTAAAATGAAGGAGAGAATTCTAGAAGCAGCAAGGGATAAGGGGGTAGTCACCTAGAAAGGAGTTCCCATCAGACTGTCAGCTGATTTCTCAAAAGAGACCTTCCAGGCAAGAAGGTGCTGGAAAGAAGTATTCCAAGTCATAAAAGTCAAAGGCCTACATCCAAGATTGCTCTATCCAGCAAAGCTTTCATTTAGAATGGAAGGGAAGATAAAGTGCTTCTCAGATAAGGTCAAGTTAAAGAAGTTCATCATCACCAAGCCCTTATTATATGAAATGTTAAAGGGACCTATCTAAGAAAAAGAAGATAAAAAATATGAACAGTAAAAAGATAATAAACTCACAGATATTAACAACCACACATAAAACAAAAGCAAACTAAGCAAAGATCTAGAAGAGGAACAGAACCACAGAAATGGAGATCACATGGAGGGTCAGCAACAGGGGAGTGGGAGGAGGAGAGAGGGGGAAAAAGTACAGAGAATAAGTAGCATTGATGGTGGGTAGAAAATAGACAGGGGGAAGGCAAGAATAGTGTGGGAAATGTAGAAGCTAAAGAAGTTACGACACATGGATATGAACTGAAGGGGGGAATGTGGTGGGAGTGGGTGTGCAGGGTGGAGGGGAATGATGGGGGAGAAATGGGACAATTGTAATAGCATAATCAATAAAATATATTTAAAAACACACACAAAAGATTTCATGGAAACTAAAAACATTGTAATTGAATGACAGTTTTTACTGGAGATAATTAAGGAAAATTGAATTAGTAAAGTAGAGTACAATTTTAGGAAAATATTCTCAGGATACAAAGAAAAATAAATGAAGGATAGGAAGGGAAGAAGGGAGGAAGGAAAAGACGGAGGGAGGGAGGAAGGGAGGAAGGGAAGGGAAAGGAAGGGGAGGAAAGAAGATATTCAGGTTTTAAAAAGCTGTCCTCAAAGAATCGAATTTCTCAAGACAATAGAGGACTATCTCCAATTACTTAAGGGAGATAAAATTTCTGTATTTTGATGAGTTGTCACTCTCTTACCACATCAATACTCTTTCTAAAAATTACTTTGGTATTCCTATCAGATCATTATGAAAGAAACCAAAATTAAGACCTCAAGAATGGGGAAAGACATAGTGAGAAAAGAACTATTTTAAAATCAATTAAATGCATGGAGTGGTGAATTTGATTATTAATATCTAAATAAAAAGTTAAAGCCCTGTGAAATAAAAGACTAATAGAATTTTCAGACATCTGGCCAAGATGGAGACATAGGTAGATACACTTTACCTCTTCACACAACCAAAAGAAGGACAACAAATTTAAAAACAAAAAATAACCAGTACTGCCAGAAAAATCAAACTGTATGGAAGTCTGACAACCAAGGAGTTGAAAAAGAAACATTGATCCAAACTGGTAGGAGGGGCAGAGATGGGCAGCCTGGATGGAGAGGACACATGGCAAGGCCGCAGCTGGAGGACCAGGCAAGTGAGGCAGTGGCTGCCAGACCGGGGCAAGGAAGAGGGTGGCTGGCGGACAAGGTGGTTCCAATTTGAGTACAGATAAATTTAGAGGAACAACTGGGGAGAGAGACAAACTGCACGACCATGGGTTCAGCATAGGGAAATAAAGACTCAAAACCCCTGGCTGTAAAAGCTGTGGAGTTTTCAGCAGCAGGATAAACTCCAAGACTCACAGAAGAGTTCGTTGGAGAGACCCACAGGGTCCTAGAATGTACACAAGCCCACCCACCTGGGAATTAGCACCAGAAGGGTCCAATTTGCGTGTGGGTAGCAGGTGAAGTGACTGAAAGCTGGCCAAGAGCTAAGCAAGCAGCATTGTTTCCTCTTGGACCCCTCCCCCACATACAGCACCACAACACAGTGATGTGGGTTGCTCTACCGTGACGAACACCTAAGGCTCTGCCCCTTACAACATAACAGGCATGCTGAGACAAAAAAAATATGGCCCACATGAAAGAACAGATCAAAGCTCCAAAAATAGAACTAAGTGACGAAGAAATAGCCAACCTGTCAGATGCAGATTTCACAACACTGTTAATCAGGATATTCACAGAATTAGTTGAGTATGGTCACAGAATAGAGGAAAAAGTGAAGGCTACGAAAAGTGAAATAAAGGAAAATATATAGAGAACCAACAGTGAAGAAGGGAAGGAAACAGGGACTCAAATCAATGATTTGAAACAAAAGGAAGAAATAAACATTCAACCAGAACAGAATGAAGAAATAAGAATTAAAAAAAAAAAATGAGGAGAGGTTTAGGAACCTCTGGGACAACTTTAAATGTTCAAACATCTGAATCATAGGGGTACCAGAAGGAGAAGAGGAAGAACAAGTAGAAAAGGAAAATATTTCCTGGCAAAGGAAATAGACTTCCAAAAAGTCCAGGAAGCTCAGAGAGTCCTAAAGAAGTTGGATCCAAGGAGGAACACACCAAGGCACATCATAATTACATTACCCAAGATTAAAGATAAGGAGAGAATCTTAAAAGCAGCAAGAGAAAAGGAGACAGTTACCTACAAAGACTTCCCATAATACTATCAGCTGATTTCTCAAAAGAAACCTCACAGGCAAGAAGGGCCTGGAAAGAAGTATTCCAAGTCATGAAAAGCAAGGACCTATATCCAAGATTATTCTACCCAGCAAAGCTCTCATTTAGAATGGAAGGGAAGATAAAGTGCTTCCCAGATAAGGTCGAGTTAAAGGAGTTCATCATCACCCAGCCCTTATTATATGAAATGTTAAAGGTACTTATTTAAGAAAAAGGACATGATCAAAAATATGAACATTAAAATGACAATGCATTCGCAACTATCAACAACTGAACCTAACAACAAAACAAAAATGAACTAAGCAAAAAAACTAAAACAGGAACCGAATCACAGAAATGGAGATCATGTGGAGGGTTATCAGCAGGGAGGGACAGAGGGAAGAATGGGGGAAAAGGTACAGGGAATAAGAAACATAAATGGTAGATGCAAAATAGACAGAGGGAGGTTAAGAATAGTATAGGAAACATAGAAGCCAAAGAACTCATATGTATGACCCATGGACATGAACTAAGGGTGAAGGAATACTGGGGGTAGGGAGGGGGGGGTGGTGAGGGTGTGCAGGGCTGAGGGGAACAAAGGGGAGAAAAAATGAGACAACTGTAATAGCATAATCAATAGAATATATTAAAGAATAATTTTCAATATTGCAATTTATAACATCAGTTTAAATAAAATAAGAAAGGAAAACACAGGAGACAGAAGCTCTTAAATTCTTACCTTTCATAACACAGTCAAAAGCTACTATTGTTCATTATTTTGATAGTAAGATAAACTTAAGTTCAGGAATGTTTTTCTTTTAATATTTAAGATATCTATAGATAAGAATAAAAATGAAATGTCTGTTATTCACAGCTTTGTAGAAATGTACATAAAAAGAAACAAAAGTCCAGAGTCTATATAGCAAAGAACATTATATGAGAAAACATTAAACACTAAGGAGAATAAAACAAGCATGGCCAGTAAAATAAATTTGAACTAAATTCCTCAATGAAAACAGAGAACAAAATTGGATTTTAAGGCCAATATTTTACAGAGGATACATCTTTTGGTAGAAAATGACAAGCTGATTCTAAAATTCGTATGGAAATTCAAAGGATCCATAATAGTCAAAACAATCTGGAAAAAAGAAAACATAATTGGAAGACTCACATTTCTTGATTTCAAAACACTACAAAGTGATAGTAATCAAGACAGCGTAGAACTGACACAAGGATAGACCTGTGGATTACGGAAGAGAACTGAGAGTCCAGAGATAAACCCTCATATTTACAGGCAAAGGAGGGTAAATGGGGGTGGTAAGAGACTTGACTTTTGGCAGTGTGCAGATGATGTTTTGTTGAGTTGTATACCTGAAACCTGTATGGTTTTGTTACCAATGTCACCAATGTCACCCCAACAAACTCAATTTTAAAAAAGTCTCCCTCTTCCTCCCAACTATAGGGACATTTGTGACTGCATTTAGGGCCCACCTGCATAACCCAGGATAATCTCCCAGTTCAAGATCCTTAATTTAATCAAATCCCAAACCCTTTTCTTTTTCCATAGAAGGGTAACACTCAGATATCTAAGGATTAGGAGCTATAATCTTTGCAGCCTACCAGTTACTATGTCAACCAAAAAAAAAGAAGAAAATGAAGGACTGGCCAGGCCACTCAGTTGGTTAGAGCATCATCCCAATACGCCAATATTGCAGGTTCCATCCCCAGCCAGGGCACATACAAGAAGTAACCAATGAATGCATAAATATGTGGAACAACAAATCAATCTCTCTCTCTCTCTCTCTCCCCCCTCACTCCCCTCCTCTATATCTCTAAAATCAATTTTTAAAAAACTTGAAAGAGAAAGAAAACATGAAAAAGTTTTTATGATTATTTCCAAGATTAGCAAAATAAAGTAATAAAAGGGCATCAATCAAAATATGGTATCAACATTTTATACAGCTTAAATTAGAAAATATGAGTACCACACTATTAATTTCTATTTACCAACCCTTGTTCCCTGGAAACTTTTCAGGTCCTCCCTACCCTACCTTTTCAGTGCAATGTCTAAAAAATTATTTGACACATCACTTCAGATGTCTTTTTGTGAGTGTGTCTGATTCTGTATCCACTGAGCAATACTGTTCCAATTTCGTGGTTCAGAAATTCTGACCCCAACTTCCCAAATCCTGCCAACAGACCTACCTCCTGACTCTGGCCTCCTGGAGTCTGTCATGGTTACTTGGGAGGGAAAGGACTGGTAATTTTCACACACAGCCATTCCATACTTTTAAAGGTATGCAACTACTCAAGGCCAGCTGCCTAAAATGCTATCTGAGAACTTTATCTTACCTTCTCTTATCTTTCCCCAGACCTTATTTCCTAAGACTCCTTTCTGCATCTACTTTACATTCCTTTTATATTCCCAACTCTCCATTACCCTTCTTTTTCTAATAAACTACTATAAAAATGATGCACATCTCATTTTTTTCCTGGAACTGAAATTATCATAGGTATCAATAAAAGTATACAAAAGTAAATGCATGTATACTACAGTTTTGAATAGAAGAAAATCATGGTTGAGGAAGGATTGCTATATAGTTGAAATGACTGGGTAGATTTATAAATATCCAATTTTATATCTTAAAAATAGATTATATCTTATTTGCAAATGTTCATAGATTTATAAAAATTCACTACAGACTTATATACAAATAAGCTTCAGAAACTATAAAGTCATGTTATCTATTATGAAATAAAATAAAAATTAATTGAAACTAATTGTTTAAACAAAAATAACAATTACTTGGAACTTAAAAATTTATTATTATGGGTTAAAGAGATATTAAAAATGCAATATCAAACTACTTTGAAAACTACAACACCACAGATAAAACTTGTATTAAATGTATCCTTAGCTATATGTCTCTGTATAAAACACTAGGAGAAAATTCACGGAAACAATTTCAAATATGGCAGAAAAACGTGAATATCTTTATTTTATGAGAAGTTCACATAAATTAATTTAAAAACATAAAATCCAAAAAAATAATAAACACGCAAGGGATATAAACAGACACAATAAAAAGAAGAATTTATGTAAGAAGATATCAAATTTACTAGTAATTTAAAAGCTACAAAAAACAACATAAAAGTAGACAAGATTATTTTAAAAACAAGAACAAAAACCCCAAAACTGTCAGAAACGCAGCAAAACAGGAACTGCCTGTGGGAGGCCGAAGGATCCACTCTGAGGGATGGCACCTTGGCAAAAGGGACCAAGAACTTCAAAACACATTTAGATACAACCACTATGGAAAACAGTATGGAATTTTCTAAGAAAACTAAAAATGGATCTACCTTTTGACCCAGCAATCCCACTGCTAGGATTATATCCTAAGAACCCTGAAATACCAATCCAAAAGAACCTATGCACCCCAATGTTCATAGCAGCACAATTTGCAATAGCCAAGTATTGGAAGCAACCTAGGTGCCCATCAGTACATAAGTGGATCAAAAAACTATGGTACATTTACACAATGGAATTCTGTGTAGCAGAAAGAAAGAAGGAGCTCCTACCCTTTGCAACAGCATGAATGAAACTGGAGAGCATTATGCTAAGTGAAGTAAGTCAGGAGGTGAAAGACAAATACCCTAGGATCTCACCTTTAACAGGAACCTAATCAACAAGACAAACAAACAAGCAAAATATAACCAAAGACACTAAATTGAGAACAGGCTGACAGGGACCAGAGGGGAGAAGGGAGGGAATTTCAGGAGAAAAGGAGAAGGGTTTAGAGCAACAAGTATAAAGGACACATGGACAAAAGCTGGGGGGATGGAAATGGGAGGGAGGTGGGGAGGGCTGGGGCGGTGGGCTGGGATGTGAGTAAAAGACAGAAAACTGTACAAGAACAACAATTAAAATAAAATTTAAACACACACACACACACACACACACACAATTTAGAGCTTTCAACCCAGTAATTCTGCTTCTAGGACTCTGTCCTGAGTGTGCAACCCAAATATTGAACAACGTCACACACAAAGATGTTTATAGGAAAAGGCCACAACCTAAATGTTCAGTAACAGCAGAATGTTATTTACAGAATATTTACATAAATGATGTAACTATGAAAATTATGTTAACAAAGACTATGCTATAAGATGAAAAGTGCTTGTACTTCACCGCTACACTAAAAGCCAGGCTTTCAAATTGTACATACATGCAGCCTAATGATCTCAAGGTCATCTCCTAATTTTCCAAGGTCCTAGTCAAGTAACTGGGGAAAGAGAGAAACAACCCAGGCATAGTATTCAATAAAAGGACTTGCAAGAAAATACACCAAAGTATTGTCATAAGTGATTATTTTCTTCTCTCCTCTAATGTATGTTTTCATGTTTTCTTTAATGGACATGTATCATATTACTTACCCCTCACAGACATGAAGAAACTGTCTACATTATCCCTATAAATTGAAAGGAAACACCTCTTTCCATAGGGAATGTATTTTTATTGTTCCTGGGTCTCTAAAGTCATTTTGATATTCTAGCACAAACACTGCAGGATAAAGGCATGTCAGACAAATTCTTCCATCTTCTTTTCTCCAACAGTTTCTTTTTCCTGATGATTCCTTCAATTTTTCAAACCTATGGAAATTCTGTCAGTCCTCTCTTAGCTCCGTTGCACCTGGGATGTTTCCCCCTTCTCTCCTGCAGGGTGGAGATAATGCCCCAGGCGCACTGCTCCCAGTCTCAGAGCCCTGAGTCCCTGCTAACCCCAGTTCCTTGACATTCCAATCACCCAGTGAAGGGTTCTGGAGACAGAATGTTCTGCTCCAGAGATTCTCAGGGTGGAGGCAGGTCATGAAACTAGGTTAGGAAAACTTGGATCTATGGAGGAAAGGTGAGAGACACTCAGAAAATCCAATGCAGGGACTTTTGATACATAATAGTTTTGTGCAATGAACATTCAGACTTGTTTCTTGCATGACAACTTGGGGACCTCCACGTCCTGTTCTGGACATGTATTAACTTAATGAATGAACAAAGGAATGAATGAATGAATGAATGAATGAATGAATTATGCTTCACGTTATCCTGCAATGACATAGCTGATCAATGACTCAAAGTGATAGTTGGAGGAGGGGTTGGTCATTTGGTACCAAAATAAACCCTTAGATTAAGGCATGTAAGGACCCTATAACATGGCTAGTCAAAGTGTGGCCTATGGAGAGGCAGCATTACCGTCACTTGAAAGTTTGTTAGAAATGCAGTATCTCAGGCCTCATCCCAGAGCTACCAGATCAGAATCTGCATTTTAACAAGATCGCCAGTGACACACATGCCTGTTAAAGTTCGAGAAACACTGCCTCAGAACCCATACACAGTCACCAAGACAAAGCTAGTGCTTCTGCCTTTGTACACTTCCATCAAACCATCATGAGGTTTGATGATTCTTCACCACATGGGCTGCCTTCAATGTTGACCTTGCTCCAAACTATGGCAGGGAACAGAGCTCACAACAGAACAGACCCTATGTGGCTTGTCCCAGGTGTCACCACTCTTTGGGGCTGAGTCCAGCACCACTCACCTCAAAGTGGGATTACATGCTAATGCCTTTGGGCACAATCACTCACTGGTTAAAGAGAGTGCAGAAGCAACCCAAAAGACAATGCAAGGGAGAAAATACTCTTAAAATGCAGTTTAGCCAAGTAAAAGCAAGACTAATTAATCACTGGCATTTGTAAAAACTATTTGCCACATGTGCCTGATGACCATGCAAGATAATTGTGATGAAGGAAATTATTTAATATGCAGCTGATTACTTTGTAAAGGTTTATTTTATTACATGACTGGTAATGCCAAAGTTATTAAGACTTTATTTATTTTTGGAGAGAGGGGAAGGGAGGGAGAAAGAAAGGGAGAGAAACATTGATGTGTGAGAGAAACATCAGTTGCTTTTTACATGCTTCCAACCCCCATATGGAGACCTGGCCAGCAACCCAGGCACGTGCCCTGATCAGGAAGGGAACTAACCCCCTTTCAGTTCTCAGGGCAGCACCCAATCCAGTGAGCCTCACTAGTCAAGGCCTGGTAATCCCCAAATTTATAGTCATGGCTGAACTTTGGACTTCTGCCTCCAAATCTCCTGGATGGACATGTAAATAGGTTCCCTGCTCAGAACTTGGAAAAGGCAAAAGAGCTGTTAACTTTTAAATCTGGGCTGTGATTTTGCTCAGACCCAGAAGGGGCTTGTTTTGGGCACCAGACTCGACTCATCTTTCTAGGTCCAGCTGAAGTGTCATCCTTCAAGAAGTTTTCCCAGAAATCATCACTCCCTATTCTGTTTCTCATGGCATTTTCTTTGGATTTTATTACAGATATTAGGGAGGTAGGAGAACTTATGCATTAGAACCCCGGTCTTTGTAGCCTAACTATATAGATCTAAATTCCTCCTCTGCCTGTTACTAGCTGTATGACCTTGTCCATGTAACTTCCCTTCACAGCTGTCAGATGCAGAAACCTATACCATTGGTATATTCTGAAGATTACATGAGACAATGCATTAAAAAATTACAGTGCCTGGCACATAATAAATATTGAATCAATGTCAGCTATTATTACTAGCACTTTACCAAGTCTGGCTTTAATTAGAGCTGGTTGTATATGCGTCTGTCTTTCCTGCTAGACTGTGAGCAAACTGTTTATATCACACACATCTGGCATAGCGACTTACAAATGGTAGACACAATAATATTTGTCAAATTGGTTTGAAGATATGCCAAGAAGAGGAAAGAAAGGGCGTTAGAAGCAAATTTAATGTACTTCATGATTTTACCCAGGGCCAACCTCGGTAGTGTTTGTTTTCTTCTATTACCAGAGTCCATTGTTTTAGACTATGCTATAAAATGGAGCTGGGGACGCATTATTTCTGGAACCAGACGTTTTATTCAGAGAGTGAGGCTATTCTATGAGGAATCTGAAAGACTGGCCAAACTGGGTGCCCTGGCAGGGGGCCGCATCAGCTTTGAATATCGCCCGCCTAGTAGGGACGCGTTTTGTTTTTCATTTACTTAGAGGGTTGCCTTTATCAATTGCACAGGAGCTGTGTGTACCAGCAGGAGCTCCACAACAAACTTAAAGTTCCCCTCTTTAACAAGCCTCCTTACTCTAGGACGAACATCAACTGAAATAATACTTAGTTTACTAAACATTCATTGAGTGCCCATTATAGGCTAAACATTGCTCTAGACACTGAAGATCCAAAGGTGAGTAAAGAAATTATAGTTGGGGGAAGGAGGAGGCAATGCAGAGGGCAGCAATGTAGACTTGTACAGCCAGCCGCCTTAGACATTCAGAGGTGGTGTAGAAACGCCGAAGGCAGAGCCTAATCCGAAGCTCGAAGGGTTAGAGAGGGCTTAAAGAGGAAACTAACAACCAAGATGAGGCTTGAAGGAGTGACCGCAACAGCTAACAGGTATAGAGTATGTACAATATGCAGAAGGCCCTGTTCAGAGAACATTGCATGAATCCCTTGTTTAGTCCTTCCAACAACCCTGTGAGGTAGATATTCTATCCCTTCATTTTTACAGGCAAGGAACCGGAGGCATGCAGTGAATGGTGGAGCTGGAATTCTAAGCCAGTCAGTGTTGCTCCAGACTGAAGGGGAAGGAGACAGCCAGATAAGCCTTCAAGAAAGAGGTAAGTTTCTAGCAACAGCCTGAGGGGGAGGAAAGAAGCAAGGTCCTTTGGGGAACTGAAAGTGGCTGGGGTGGGGACAAAAATACACTCATGACTGGGCTTGCTGCTTAGAGGGGAAACCAGAGGCGGGGATTTCTGGTCTAGCTTCACTGTGTGGTTCTTGTCACCTAACCCCTCCTGGCCTCAGCCTCTCCCTTTTGTCAAAGGTAATAATGACAATACCTAGGTTCTACCACAGAGAAGGACCATGAGTACCAAATGAGAAAACAAGTATGTTAACTTGATAGGAAAACACAAATTCCTTTGCAGACATGCAATTTCACCAGTAACATTACACCGTTAGCTTCAAGGATTTGCAAACCTGGAATCATCTGGGTCAGTAGTAGTGAGAGCCTCAGGGGTAGAGCAACAGTGGGGGGAACAGAAAGGCCAGCGAGTGGACACTGTGTCCTGTCACCTCCATGCAAATTCACCCCTTCCTGTGTGATCCCAAGGGAGGCCAGCCACTCTCCCACGACCTCAACTCCATCATCTATAAAATGGGGATGGTAACGTAGCGCTCATTTCAAAACCTAACATGAGTAATAAACGACACATGTAACACGCTTAGAACCGCTCCCGGCAAAGAGTAAAGACTCAGTAAATGTTAACAGCTATCATTGTTATCCTCATTAAGAAGTCTGCCAGTTGCTCGTCCCATTCCTCCACATTCTACTTGATAAAACACGTAGGGATGTTAGACATGAGACAGGATGAAGAAGCTCTGCAACCCTATGCACCCACAGTGCTGCAGAGATTCCTCCTGACTCCCACAGACCAGCAAGCAGCTAGCTTTCCGTCCCCGCAGAAAATGACCAAAAGAGGTAAAAGACAGAGACTGCACACCATTTGTGCAAAGCAGGCTGCTGTTGTAGTTTCTAGACAAAATCTAAATATAGCCAGTCAAATATGCCTTGCTTTTTTAAGATAAAACCATTCTCCTGCCCTCCATCCCTTCTCTCCCCTTCCTCCCCCCTCCCCTTCCATACAAGTACACACTCCCAACTCCTTCCAAGAAATTTTCAGTCTTTTGCAAGACATACTCTGGGGTCCTGTTGTGACAGCCTCTTGCTACATTAACTTCTCTAACTCCCTGCAGAGAAGCCTTTGTTAACTTCACAACAGGAAAGCACACAGGAAATTCGAGAACAAAACAAATCTGCACATTGAGCCCAGCATCTTCAAGCAAATACGCTGAGGTACGCAGCCCGAAGCAAGAAGAGTCTGGACTATTAATGAGGCAGCTGCCTCTTAAACTGCAAGGGGACGGAAGAAGTCATTTACCTCTTTAAAAAAATCTGAATACAAGTGCATAATGAATATTCATGATCCCCTTCAGCTGCCTCAAGAGCCACCCTAGACAACAACCACGGGGCTTTGCAGTCTTAAAAAGTTTCCCAAAGCTCTTTCTCTGCCTCCTCTCAGAAGGAGAGGGTGGGAAAGTTCATTCAGGGCTTTTTGCCTCTTGGTTTTTCAAGTACTTGCTTTTTGTCTGGGCTTTGGATTTTTATTTTTTTCCTCTGTTTTCTTTTTTTTTTTTTTCTTTTTTGTTCTTAAGGATTCGGATCAAATCAATTTTGCTCTTACCCTTTACATCTTCCATAATTGGCAGCTTTTGTTTTCTTCCTCTTTGCTCTTTTTTTTTTTTTCAGTCTCTGCTTGCTGTGGACGGTCTCTGTGAGAGAGGTACTCAAGGAACAGAGATATAACAGACCCTCCGGCTCGTGGGAGGGGCTAAATTAGCCGGCCCGTTTAGGAAGGAACCTCAAACTCCGTCCTTTTCATTGACTGGAAACGACTGGCCGTAGCGAGGAAAGTCCAGCTGCTCATTTCCATAAAGCTACAAGAAGGCTTCCCAGGGTTGTAACTTTTTGTATTCGTGTTCAAATGTCTCGCGCGCGCTCGCTTCCTCTCTCATTGTTACAGAAACCCATTTCCCCCCTTGCAAAATGTATCTTGGCTGCAAGCAAAAATGCTATTTACTTATTGCAATTTTGAAGCCAGATAACAAGAAACTTGTTACCTTGATACCCACTGGGAAAAATTGGGGTGCAAAGACAGTTCTTCCCGCCCCAGGAAGCTGAGCACTTCTGGTTCCTAATGAGCGAGCAAGCCCTTTACGAGGCTTATTAGATCCGAGAAGCAAGGATCACCCAAGCGACGGACCAGGACGCCGAGGCAGAAGTCCTGCAATTGGAGGGAAGGCTTGATGGAACAGCGAGGAGGCTGCTTGCTGGGAACAGCTCTAGCGCTGTACTGACCCAAGTTGTACACTTTTTTTTTTCTTCCGAACTATGACTCCTGAGTCTGAAGTTTTCTGAGAAGGAACTGCGACACCCAGGCTCTGCCAAGATGACCTAAATGCTGATAAGAGGCTGACCAAAAGATTTTCAAAACCGTATGTGAAGTTATTTTGAAATCAGGACAAAAGCTAATCCCTCTGAAAGGAAGGTAAGTCCTCAAGTCCCACGGCTGCCTGGGGAACCTCTCCCTGGAAGAGGCCATCAGAAACCTCAGCATTTTATATTTGAGAGTAACCTCAGACATCTAGTCTAACCAAGGTTAGAGCCGTGGAACAGTGAAGCCACACGTGTGCACAAAGATAAAGAGCAGGTAGCTGGTCTCTCCTGTTTGCAGCCACACTCACCAGAACCTAATACAGTTTCTCCCACCGTGCAGGCTCACTGTAAATACTTGATGAATGGTTGAATGAATGAATATAACAGCAAAGCAGGAATATAGATCTGGTTCCTGATTCCCAGTTCATGTTTCTTTTTTCTGCATTGCTTCTCCAGCAGGAGAATTTTTTTCTAAATCCAAATATACCATAAGACATTTTCTTCACATAAACCAGTACATTTTTAACCATCAAAGATTGTATTTGACTCCTATATAGAAAATATATTCTTAACTACATAGTCATGTGCCACTTAATGGACACATGCTATGCTCTGAGAATTGTGCTGTTAGGCAATTTTGTCCTTGTGCCAACATGACAGAGTGCCTTTTCACACATCTAGATGGGGTAGCCTACTACACACCTGGCTTCTATAGTAAAGACCATGTTTTCTAGGTACAAGCCCACACAGCATATTCCAGTACTAAACAACAGATTATATCAAGTGCAAGACAAAATGATGCAGCCAAGAAACACTCTAAACACAAGATGTATGAGGCTGCTGCCCACATAACACAGCACACTGTTTTATAGTAAACTTTTTTTTTTTATGTAAGTGGGAGAACACCCTAACATAACAATAAAAAGTATAGTATGGTAAATATACGAACCAGTAGCATAGTTGTTTATTATCATTATCAAGTATTATGCATTTAACGTAATTGTACATGCTACGGTTTTACACAGCTGGCAGTGCAGTCGCTTTGTTTACACCAGCATCACCACAAACACTTGAGTAAGGCATTGCACTCTGCTGTTTCCGTGGTTATGATATCATTAGGGCATAGGAATTTTTTAGCTCCATTATAATCTTGTGGGACCACCTTTGTACATGCAGTCTGTTGACCAAAATGTTGTTATTTAGTGCATGCCTGTGTTTCAATCACTTTCATTTTTTAGTAAGAACAGGGCTGACTTTTTCATTTGGGCATCTCTGTTGTGACCTTGCACAGTGCCTGCCCCATAGTATGTGCTCAACAAACGTTTGATGCCTCAACCTGCATCTATACAGCAAGACTCTTCATCTTACTACATGGTTCATAGTCACAGGATTTTTCATTTGTAATAACAACTAATTATAGTAAATGGGGAAAAAAAAACAATGGATGTGTCCTTGAGAGCCATTTTAGACTCCATCTCTAATAAAGAACATTGTTTGATATTTGCCCTATTGTCATAAAATTGTTTTTTAACTAATACAATGGGATATGTGGGAAAACCAACAATTTTTATAATGGGTTTATAACTGTCTTGCTTCATTGTTTTGGAGAAATTTTTGAAGAAGAGCACGTCCACAGAACATCCTGTGAACAGCAGAATGGGAAACAGACCATCAAAGCTAGAAAGAAAACAGTGATCTAGGGGAAGATCCGAAGCGAGTGAGGAGGTAGGTGAAGGAAGCAGGCAGGCCGGCACCCAAGCAGTCGTGAAGACCCCACTTTGGGCATGAGGCAGTGGTTCTCTGTTTCACACAAAATTAAAATTCAAAGATTCCTATCATCTACTTGGACATCACATTGCTGACTAAAGTTTGCTTCAACAATTGACATAATCTTCTTAAGGTCATCATAATAAGTAGCACTTCATAAAAATTTAAAGTTCATCGGAGTTAAATACACAGTAATAGAAGAATAGTTTTAGCTCCCAACTCATATTATAAGAACCTTTGTTCGACATTCAATGCTTTTATGGTGATGTGCTTTGTGCTACAATTTAATCATATTGTCTGGTGTTCACAACCTCCTTGGCATAGCGAAGACGTGATAGTTAAGTAAATATGATTTATCATTTGTTCAGGAGTAATTACAAAACAGATGGGGGTTTTGTGCATCTTTTTAAAGGCCTGAGATTTTTATCTTGTAAAATTTACTTGTGTGTGAACAAAAAAATCATCACTCTTTGTATTATTGTTACTTGTAATAAGAAGTAGAAAATAAAAGCTGCACTCACAAAGGTAAAGGGGCTTGACGATATTCATCTCTTAATGATAAAATGGTCTTTGATTATTCTTAGAATGATTCAAGTTTTACTTTTTTCCATACCCTCATTCTCTCTCACCCTGCTGCCCAGATCTTTCTTATTATTTATTTATTTTTTTATTGATTTTAGAGAGAGAGAGGAAGCAGGGAGAGAGAGAGGGAGGTCGATTTGTTGTTCCACGCATTTATGCATTCATTTGCTGATTCCTGCGTGTGCCCTGACCGGAGATCAAACCCACAACTTTGGCGTATCAGGATGACGCACTAACCAACCGAGTTATCTGGCCAGGGTCCAGATGGTCTTTCTACAGTGTATACCTGATACTGTCATTCTCAGGCTTTAAAATTCTGGTCTCCTTATCACTCATAAAATAAAATTCAGCTTCCTACCATGGAATACATAAGATCTCTCTCTCTCTACCTGTCTAGATTCATTACCTGCCAAAGGTCCCTGTTCCCTAAAAATGGACTATAATTTCCAACCTGCAGTGCTTTCACGACTCTGCATTTATAGGAGTTGTTCCTTCTGCTCAGAATGCCCTTTGCCTCTTATTTACCTGGTCCTCCTACATATCCTCCATGATCCAGTTTATCTAGTCTTCTGTGAATCTCTGCCTGACCTCACTTCAGTCCCTCCCCCTTTCTCCGCCAACACAGCACTGACCCACAGAGAGATGCCAGTCATATTACCGTGATGTGTTACAATTTCACTTGTGGCTCAGACCATGAACCATGGAGTCACATTTGCATTCTCTTTCCTCACAATCCAAGTCCACTTCTTTCTCAAACCCTTTGGTTTCCATCTTCAGAATATTCCAGAACCTGACCCCTTCACATTTCCTCCACTGCTCCCTGGTTTATTGTGATAGTCTTCTTCCAGATTCTTCCAGATTGCTGAGTCCATTCTTAACCCAAAACTCATAGTGATTCAATTAAAACAAAACAAAACAATAAATCATGTCATTTCTCTGTTCAGAACCCTCCAGTGGCTTCCATTTCATTCCAAGCAAAACTAAAGCCCTTCCAACTGGCCTGGCCCCCTCCATCTCTCTGACTTTACTTCCTGCCACTTTCCTTTCCTTGCTTCCTCTGTTCCAGCCTCAGAGTCTTTGCAGCTGCTGTTCCTACTGCCCGGAATGCTGTTCTCCCAAATATCCACACAGCTCGTTTTCTCATTCCCTGTAGGCCTTTATTTACCTTCTATCTCAGCACAAGATTGTGCTCTCTAAATACTATCTTCCATTAAAACAAACCAAGGCTCTTTGGGAAAATGGCTGATTCCAAGACTGAGGCAGGAAGTATGAAAGATGAGACTGGAATATTTTGTCATACCAGAAAGCAAGAACACTATCTAAAACTGCTAGAGTTGTGCCAAAAAGACTCAAGAACCAACTAGCCAAAGTAGTAAAAATTGGAGCAGCAATAAGAAATAAAAATTGAAATGGATTGAAACACACCAGATAGGTTAACACCCAGGTGTTCATAAAGATGCTATAAGTAAATCATTGTTCGTCTCTAGAGCCAATTCATTTTTCTTAAAACAAGTAAATAAAAGGGGGAAACAGCAACATTCAGCATGCCTTTGCTGCATGAAACATACCACAGGACAAACAAATCGTTGATGAGGGAAAATTTCCTTCAGGTATTCCAGATAATGAATAAAATTGGAAGCATTAGGGTATCACCATTGTGCATGGAGCTAATCAAGTAATGGTGCTAAATAATAATCAATGACTGCTTATGTCACAAAAGGAAGTGCAACTATTCATTGCAGGCCTTCTGATGGAAGCACACACCACCCTCACTGAAGTATTCTTGCCAAAAAACTAAAGTCTCTAGGTACAACTACCCATTTACAGGACACAGGGCACAGAAAGCCATGTTAAAAGACACTATAGGAATTTAATCAGTAAAATTTAGTCTGCAGGAAACACTATAAAGCAACTCAATTTTTTAAACAAATAAATTGCAAGGAAGGAAAAACATGAGGTACCTGCGACTAAACAAGATTTTAAAAGATATACCAACTAAATGTAATATCTGGACCTTAAATTCTGATTCAGACCAATTTGAAAGAAACTCCAAGACAATTGAAAAAAATTGAATGTTGTTGGGATGATTTTTATAATATTAAGAACTATTAATTTTTAAGGCATGATATTAGTATTGAGTCTATTACTGCGCAACAGTCCTTTCTTTTGGTGACATATGCTGAGATATGTACAGAAGAAATCTGGGATTAGTTTAAGAAAGAGAAGGTGTGGATGAGGTACAGCTAAAACAAGATTAGGGGCGAGGTCATCTTTGTTGAAACTGGGTAACAGGTATGTGGGGATTTAATTTACTATTCACATTGTATACTTGCAACTGTCTTCACTAAAAAATTGGAAAGAATCTTAGGTTGAAAAGTGGAAGATTGTCTGATGGTGTGCAGTAACTATGTACGGCAACGAGGGATTATATTTGGGAGTGGGGATGGCAAGGTTCAGTTTTAAAAATTGGCCTAATCAGCAAGATGATCACCACAACATAGGCTAGAGATTAGAGATTATTTACAAGAAAATAAAGTTAATTGAACAACACATTGGTTAAAACTGAAAAGCTGTCACACCGACGTAAACCAGAACAATATATTCACTGTCTATAGCACAATAATCAGGCAGCAATATCAAGGTATTCTTAAATTTCCTTTTTTTAAAAGATTTACTTATTTAATTTTTTATTTAGGGGAGAGAGAGAGAAAGGAAAACATTGACATGTGAGAGAAACATGGATTGGTTGCCTCCCACAAGCCCCCAACAGGGGATTGGCCAGTAACCCAGCCATGTGCCCTGACCAGGAATTGAACTGGCTACCTTTCAGCCTTCAGGACAACACTCAACCCACTGAGCCACACCGGTCATGGCGAGGCATTCTTAAATTTATTTATGGAATGTAATATTAGGTGTAAAAAGTCAGAAAGTGTTAACTAGGACGGGAGTCTCAAGGTCTGGGTGGTTCGTACTAAATGTTAAAATGTAAAATATCCAGTATGTTGCAGCCAACGCTGTAAACAGGATAAGCTTGACAGGAACCCAATCCCAACCCCACAGGGGTAGCCAACTGCAAAAGAGAAATCAACATGTAATTTAGTATGCGTGTGTGTGTTGGCAAAAGTACGTTATAGTTGTTTGTATGGAAAATAATACAGTAATTAATAAACAACAATACAAGAGTTAACTCTGGCCCTGGCCAGTGTGGCTCAGTTGGTTGGGGCATCATCCCATAGCTGGAAGGTTGTGGGTTCCATTCCCTGTCAGGGCACAGGCCTAGGTTTCAGGTTTGATCCCCTGCATGTTCAATCCCAGTTGGGGCCCCTGCGATCCCTGGTTCAGGTGTGTATGGGAGGCAACCAACTGATGCTTCTCTCTCTCGTCAGTGTTTCTCTCCCTTCCTCTCTCTCTAAAAAACAATGGGGAGAAACGACCTTGGGTGAAGACTTAAAAAAAAAAAAAACCTCTGTGTTTTGCAGACTGTAAACCTACTTTTTCCTATATACAAGGTATGTCGACAAAATACCCAGCTATGTAATGTGAAAAATAGAGACATTTATTGAAGAAGATACAAGAAATATTGTATATAGGACAATGACACCTCAATTCCCTTCAAAGTAGGCCCCTTTGGACCTCACACAGTTCTCCCCAGCCTCTCTTCCACTGTTCAAAACACTCTTGAGGAAATCTGGCTCATTGGTAGCAGTTTGAATCAAATCATTAGCAACTGCAGCTCAATGTTCCTTCTGCTCTGGGAGCATTGTTCCTTCTGGTACCAGAAGCCATGGAACAAATTTTGCCACAACTCATTTCATGCCAAGATCCTGCGTCAAAATCTCCAGATTAGCTTCTAGTTTTCATACCATCAGTCCTCAGTCGCTGATCTTTGTTGATTGCAGCCCGTACAAGTTCAACATTCTCAGGTACCCTGCTTGTTACAGGCCTTCCAGAACTTGGATCAATTTCAACAGATTCTTGACCATCTTTGAAGTATTTCTGCTGCACTTTTATTTGCACTGCACTCATTGCATCATCCCTGAAAGCCCTTCGAATCATCCAAATAGTTTCTGTGAAGAAATATTCAAGCTTAACGCACAATTTGATGCAGATTCATTGCTCTAAATTTTGGACGTGAACCCCCTATGTCCTTTACTTGCTGCAAGTAAATAAAACTACCTAAGGACAACCATGTCTCATTCTTAAAGGGAATTTCCCAAGCAGTGAAACCCTTGAGTTCAGTAACAGAAGGACCATATCCAAAGTGTGGTTTTCTGTCCAGTGTGCAATTTCCATGGTGTGGTTTGACAGATGACCTGAGGCAGTCTCCATACACCCAACAGCGCCCAAGCAGGCATTGTGCAAATTGGACAGAATAGGGATGGTAGTTTCTGCCTCACTGGAGGTCAGGGCTGGGTAGCTGGCAGCCGAGCATTATGGTCTCTACATTGTTTCTATTTCTCCATTAAAACAGAAGTCTATTGTTAAAACTAATGAAAGGAGGTACTTTGGTTTTATGTATCTTAAAATAAATGCCCAGGGAAACTATTACACAAAATGACATGTTTTGTCAATTCCAAGAATTCATTTATTTATCCATTCAACTTTTATTATATTTGAATATATGTGAACTACAATGTTCTTTATACTATTTGACACAGTGTTCAAAAAGTTTGACCTTTTGATATTTTTTAAAAGTCTTTGTTCATGTTCATGGCTGCTTTCAAGGCTAAAAGAAGACTGTAAAGTGTGGATTTTTATAATTGATAAGGATGCCATAGACATTTAAATAACAGCACTTCAAGAATCATGGGGTAAAATATTATGTATTGTATGACAATTGACAAATCTAACCTTAGGAATTCATAGATTTTTTTTCCCCACCAGCAATAGACCCAACCCCCATCTTCTTTTTTTTTTAAGGTTTTATTTATTTTATTTTTAGACAGAGGGGGAGGGATGGAGAAAGAGAGGGAGAAAAACATTAATGTATGGTTGCCTCTTGTGTACCCCCTACTAGGGTCCTGGCCTGAAACCCAGGCGTGTGCCCTGACTGGGAGTTGAACTTGTGACCCTTTGTTTCACAGGTCAGTGCTCAGTGCACTGAGCCACACCAGCCAGGGACCAACCCCCATCTTCTTAACCACCACCCCTCCCTACCCCACCCCACCCCCACCATAAACCAAGATACCAAGTCAGTAGTATTTGGTGTTGGTGTATGAATACTCAAAAAAACAAAACTGGCAGCATATTTTGAAACTAATAGCAAATTTTCTTGACACTATTTGACATAGTGCTTTGACAATGTAACTCAATTGAATTTGTACTTCTTTACCATCAATAATAACCTCTGGCCCCACTTCATCTGCTTGCTTACAGTCATCCAGAGATGATAAGAACCTGTGTAAGGGGTAGGAAATAGCGGTGGGGTGGATCTAAAAGTGCTCTGAGAGTATTTAAAAGCCATATTGGTCCCTGGCTGGTGTAGCTTGGTGGACTGAGCATGGGCCTGTGAACCAGAGTCACCAGTTTGATCCCTAGTCAGGGCACATGCCTGGGTTGCAGGCCAGGTCCCCAGTAGGGGACACATGAGAGGCAACCACACATTGATGTTTCATTCTCTCTTTCTCCCTCCTTTCCCTTCTCTCTAAAAATGAATAAGTAAAATCTTTATAAATAAATAAATAAATAAAGGCACATTGGTTCAGAAAATGCCCCTTCCCTTCTTTTAGGGGAAAAGTAGGAAAGAGGCTGTCTCTCAGAGCAAAAACATAGCTCTCAACCCTGGCTGCACATTATAATCACTTGGGACACTTAAATACATTGTTGCCCATCTCCATCCTTAGAGATTGGAATTTTATTTGGTCTGGAGTATGACCCAGGTAAGGTTTTTTTAAATTTTTTTTTTTGAAGGGCCTAGCTGATTTTAATGTGCTTCTAGGGCTTTAGAATTAAGTATATCTAGGTACAAATCTTTACTGTGGGAGACCTTAGACAAGTTAGCGAGCCTCTCTGAATGTTTATCTATACCATATAGATTTCTTTTTTTTTACATCTACTTCACAGAATCATTGTAGGGGTTGGGGGAGAATAAATGTGTGAGAACGTCCGTCAACTGATGGTCATTGGTGCCAATTCAATACCAACAGGAATCCCCAATTTGGGATGCAGTGAAGGAGGGAACTATTGAGTGCAAACAGGCTCAACTGAGACGCAGCACAGCTGTGAAAACAGTGCAGCTATGAGGTGGCCCTGGAATTGGGTGGCCCAGTGGCCAGGCCCCTGTCCAGCTAGATAGCTCTGCGCCAGTCTCCTCAGCTCCTCTCTGCCCTGGCCTGCACTGGTCTGCTCTGCTTCTGAGAGATATGTTTGGTATTTCAGCTTCAGCTATGAAGACACAGTCTTCAGTTTTCAGTGGAAAGAGAGAGTGCACTCCGAAGCCAGAGGGGAGCTGACTTATATAGATGGAAGTCCCAGCCCTGGTCCCTGATTGGCCTGTCCTCATGCAAATGAGGACCCCAAATCCTCACAATTTGATTGGTCCAAAAGGCACTGTCCTGATTGGTCCAAATTGAGCTGCTCTGATTGGTCTGTGAAGAAGCTGATGGGGGAAATAGAGCTGCACAGCTCTGATTGGATGGAAAGAGTCTCAGTCTGATAGGATTGAAATAGGATTGGTTGAAATAGGATTCCAAGAACTCATTTCTAAGGATTGGCTCAAATGGCAGAAACACAGTGCAGGTTGGCAGGCTTCTCCCTGAAGTGCAGGCTTCTCCCTGAAGAAATATGGGTTGCATGAGAGATCCTTGTGTGGAAATGGCTGCTAAGCTCTGGGTTTTTGTTTTTGCTGGGTTTTTTTGTTTGTTTGTTTTGTTTTGTTTTAATTTGAGCCCAGTTAGCCACTAGGAGTCCTTCTTAATAGGTATCTTCTTTCTCAGGGTCCACACTTCTAACAGACACTCTAACGCAGAGCTGGCACAGAAGAAGTGTGAGTTCCTTTCCTCCTCACATATATGTATGCTAGATCTGTGTTCAGATTACACAATACATTGTTTTCTCCTCTTGTGTCTCTTATCTTCCCCCCCTCCAATATCTTCCATTTATTTTTCAGAGCAACCCAGCATACCTGAGGAAAACGAGAGCAGAAGTCCCTTCCCTCCTACAGCACAAAGGACCTCTCCACCCCCTTCCCCAAATGCAAAGTGATCTTATATATTCAGCAACAACTGTGGAACTGGAGCCATGTTGAGAGAGGGGGATGAGGGGTCTAGAAGGACCTGAGGTCACTCATGTCTTTGTCTTTCCAGCATAAGCCAGTGGCCTGGGTAGTCAGAGAGGAACGCCCTGAACTCTGAGGCATGGAAAGCCCCTGAATGTTGTAGAATGGCCCCCTCTTCCACAGGGCGAGTATGTGCCACGCAGTGGCACCAGAAGAAGGGAGCCCTGGAGTATATATAGCACAGCAACTTTGAGCAGTGAACACACTTAAAAAGGAGTTTGCAGAATAGAAGTGAAGGTCCTAAACTACAGGTAAACATCTAATCTGATCCTGGTATTTAGTGAAGTTTGTGTGGTATACACGTTGTCTTATGGGTAGTGTTTCACAACTTACATGTAACCACTCTTATTTGAGTTACAACCAGTGCCCCTCCCTTTCCCTGAATGAGGTGAAATCTGTCACATTTGCTGTTGCAACATCCTCTCTACCTTCTTCATCCTCCTACCCCACCCCAAGTGCCCTCTTTCCTCTAAATGTCTCAAGGTCTGCAGAGGTAATGAGTGGGTGATAATGAGTGGATGAGTGGAGAGATTAAATGTCACTTCCTTAAAAATTATAAAACTTGAATGCTACTTCAAGAGGCATACACCAAATCCATGAGTTGCTTGCTGGTAGGATAACTAATAACCGCTGTAGTTTCTTTATGGTCAAAGACATTCATTTCCAAAGAAACTACTCACCATCTAGAGAAGCCCAATCAATGTATAAAAGCTCCAAAACTTTATAAAACTAGCTTTTAAAAGCTAAATTTAAATAGAGTATACAGATGAGTGGCTGCCAGAGATTCACTGGGGTAGAGGAAGAGATTCACTGGGAATAGGTGAAGCACAGAGGATTTTTTAGGGTGGGAACACTCTTCAGTATGATACAGTAATGGTGGGCACATAACTGTGCATTTGTCAAATCTACAGAACTCTAGAGGACAAAGAATGAACTTTAATGTACACAATTTTTTTAAAAAATCATTCAGGAAGTTAAGGGATCCCAGAATGGAGTGTGGATTTTGTCAATAATGTAACTGTGTTACAAATGTATGGAACCGAACTGAGGCTGGTTGGGAAAAGCACTGACCTAAGGCGAAGGATGTAAGGCTAACGGCAAAAGGAGTTGCACAAAACCACATTACTCTACTTGATAAAACTGTTTCCCATGGGGACAGAGGTTCGTCATTCCGCGAGCACTATCCATGTCATTGGACTGGAACAATGAAGCAAATGGGCGACAGGAGGAGTCAGGGTTCTCACTGTTGGAGTGAGAGAGTTCAGACGAGTGAGGGGAGGTGGCCAGAACAATCCGTGTGGTGATGGATTAGAGTTGGAGGCATCAGAATGAACTCTAGTTCAGACTGTACATGGATAAATATAGCAATATTTATAGTTATATGTATACAAAGCTTAGAATGTTTGTTTATTTCTTTGCTCTAAGCATTAGGAACAATGAAACCCAAGCAGCAACGAGCATACCTGGCCGGAGATTTTTGTGTCCTCCAGAGAAATGGCTGATTCTAGGACTGGGGCAGGAAATACACAAGGTGGGCTTGGAGCATCTTGTAGGACTAGCAAATAAGGAACTAATAAAAAAAATCACAGTGTTGAGGTGTATTAAACTGACACGGGAGTCAACTGTACAAGCTCCCAAGAGCCAAAACTAGAACACTTTGAACAATGAAGTAGTGTTCAATTATAACCCAAAATATAAAACAAAACAAATCTATGCTGATGTAAATTATTGACTAAGTAAATCCATGAGAGAGAACAAATAAATCTGCTGTTCAGAATTACAAATATGTTATGCAGATACTCTGCCCTCTAGAAGGTGAACTGTAACACTCCTCAAGTGTGGGCTGCACATAGTGGCTACCTTCCAAAGACTGGAGTACAGGGAGGGAGGAAGAAATGGTGATTTTACAGTGGAGAAACCCAACAAACACTACCTCAGCCAGGTGACCAGGATCAACATCGACAGTGATAAGTCATGTCGATCATACATACCCTTGGTAGGATGTAATGAAAATGGCACTTCACCTCTGTGGTCCTCCTCCAAAAGACACATAACCCCAGTATAACCATGAGAAAGACATCAGACAGATGCCAACTGAGTGTCATCCTACAAATACCTGGCCAAAGTCATCCAAACCAAGAAAAGCCTGAGAAAATCTCACAGCCAAGAGGACTTGAGGATTAAATGTAATGTGGAATCCTGGGTGGTATTCTGGAACAGAAAGGAACATTGGGTAAAAAAAAAAAGGTAGGAAAATTGGAATAAAGTATGGACTTTAGTTAATAATAATGTCTCAGTATTGATTAGAACAAATGTATTACTCTAATTGAAGTTGTTAATAAGAGAAACTGGGTATGGAGTATATAGGAATGTTTTGTACTACGTAACTTTTCTGTAAATCAAAATTTATTCTAAAATAAAAAGTTTATTTTTTTAATGTTAAGTTAAGCATCGCATAGATGTTTATATTCGGTTGTTGTAGCAAAACCTCTTGCTGAAGCTTATCTTTATTAAAGTCACTGCTAAATAGACATGGTTTTGCAAAAGCATTTGTTACACATGATTTCTTCTTCAAACAGAATTCATTGTAGCTACATCCAGTAAAGCCAAGTTAACTTGGGCTGTGTGCCAACACATGCAAATAGATTGGTTATATAGACTCAGTGTGATAATGGTAGTATTCAAATCTTTCTGTCCATGACACATGATATCCCCATTGATCTAAGAGAAAAAAAGAGAAAAAAGCCTCTAAGTTGATTCTCCGCTGGCTCAAAAAGTTTCCAAATAACCATCTCTAGGGAGAAGTCAGAAACTCTGTGGCCAGGGTTGGGCAGGAAGGAGTTACTGACTGCTGGTTCCTGAACTTGAACAAAATAATAAAAGGAAGGAAAATGCCTACGCTTCTCCAAAGGGCCACCCTTACATGGGAACTTTGCCAGAGAACTTAGAGTAACTCTGAGGAGAAAAGTTGGAGTTAAGAAAAATTTACCACATTTAACTGACTCACAATGTCCAGGATTATACTTGCTAAGCAATCAAGATTCCCGAGGGCATAAATTTCCATCTTCTAATTCCAGACACCGCAGGTCCTAGAAGCAGGGGAAACTTGTAAAGAACACATAGCCTCCAGAGTCTGAGGTTCAAGACCTTAACAGCAGGACGGCACACAGCCAGTTTTTGAGGACAATAGCCACAATACCAGGCCAGTCTATAGCAGAAAGCTCCGGTGTTACTATTAATGCCTGTGCCTCTGCAGAGGTCAACAGGGGTGACACACCCTGGAGCCAACGCTCAGGTCAGGCACCCTGCTCTCCTTTACATTAGGCCCTCCATCCACTGGGTCCAGCAGAGCCTGAAGAAATAGGAGAGCAGGCAAAGATAATAGCAATTTTCAGACTTTTGAGATCATTACTTAGCCTAGGTGGTTCTCCCAGCTCATCCAACAAGGTCTAGTTCAAACCTTAAACCTTTAGCCTTCCAGCCAACCCTTCTTCCTCCAAGTTCTGAGAGCATGATTAAGTGCCTTGCTTAATTCTATGCCTCTCTAGCTTCCCCACCCCCCATTTACAGTGTTTCATGTACACAATCCAGAGTCTGAGTTCATATTCTTAAATTTGACTACAAATCCTGTCTCTTTCCTCCTCATCCACATCCTCCTGTATCCGAGAGCACCCAGTCCAGTGTTTTGCATAAGTGCTTAATAAATAGCTGACCTTACTCAGTTATTCTAATCTCTCTCAAATTTCCATAAGAAAATTAAATGTGAATTGGGACTTTTTCACATCTTTCCCTTCTAGCTAGCCATTCAACATAGCTAGGAGGTCGTCATAATTATGCCCAGGCTACTTATGGTAAGACTTGGTTTAAGGTGAGAAGAGGTCTTCTCCCTGTCACCAACGGGATTATGCATTTCCCTGACAAAAATTGCCTTTCAGGACTCTAGTCACGCAGGACTTCTTGGTTCCCAACTGACTGACGGCTGCATCCGGTTTGGGTGCCAGAAGAGGGTGGCACCTAAGCCTCTGGACAGTAACTGCTGGTCTGGTCAGGCAAAGTGGACTCAGCCCTGGAGGCACAGCCTCAACACTCACTCCCACCTGGGCCCCAGGTTTGCCTACACTCCTACTTTGTTCAGATCTGATACTTCCCCCATCTCAAGAGAGGATGGGAAGTGTTCTTGCCTGCACCCTTAGAATTTCAAAATCCAGGCAGGCACAGGATATCACTAAAAAAAGTTCTAATCATTAAACTGTCATGTTCACACAATGCAAAACAGTGCCTTGCTTTTTCCCACAGGGCTGCTGATCAGTCTATGTACAATCTACCCCTGATGAGCATCATTTACACATTCATTTGTGCAAATATTTATTGAACATCTACCATGTTTCAGAGACTATTCTGGGCCTCTGGGTTCTTCTGGCCTCTCTGGTCTCCTTAACTTCACTCCCTTTCCTTCCACCTCATCCTGGAGGTCCCTGTCCTTAGTTAATGAGTTCCGTCAGGTTTTTACAAAGTGCGAGCCGTGATAGGATTCAGACCCCCTAGATTCCTCAGCATGATACCTCTATGAGACAAACATTTCTCCTGTTAATATGGCCACTTCTCATGCTTACAGATTTCCTGGTATTCTACTCCAGGGTCTTTGTTACTTTTCTACACCTTGTTAAAGACCTCCTTCTGGCATCTAGCCTGAAGTGAGCCAGGAAAGAGGTGGGGCTGGAAGGTCAGGAAATGCCACCTTGCAAATATTATGGCAATTTTTAGAATAAGATAACCATGAAAGGAGGGGTTGTTGGAGAGGATAAGATAGAGAAGGGAGTTTCTGAGGAATGTAGTAAAAAGATGCCGTCATTCCTGTTGGAGCAAAACTCAATTTCAAGTTTATTCAATTCTGGTAAATACAAAATAAAATAAGATGTTTTAGAATGAATTGTAGGATTATGTAAATAATCTAAATATTGGGAAATTTTTAAATTTTTAAATTTTCGAATAACTGCCACTTCCCTAGAGAGGTTGTTCCTGATCTGCCATTCTAAATTAGCTGCCCCCCAGTTATATTCTTGCAGATCACCCTCTGTTTGTTCTTTGTAGCACATACTCAGTTTGCAAAGATTTACTCATAAGATTATAGCTTAATGTCTTTCCCTCTGCCCCCACTTGACAAGCTCCAAGAGGGCAGGAACCATTTCTGTTTTGTTCTCCACTGAATACATAGACCCTACACAAAATCTGCACATGATAGGAGATTAGTAAATATTTGTTGAAAGAAAGAACCAAAATTCTTTTGCCTAGTTCCCTCACTTAGACCCCACTACAGACTTCCAGGTCCACCACCACATCTCAACATTGTAGCGAGTAGCAGTGCAGTTCAATCTCAGCAGACTCAAGTAGAGGGTGCCATTTACCCAGAAACTCCACTTTAAGTAAACACTTAAGGATATCTTGTATGTACAGATGCTCTTCAATTTGCAATGGGGTTACCTCCTGACAAACCCATCATAAGTCGAATCTATTGTAAGTCGAAAATGTTTTTAATACACCTAACCTACCAATAGCTTAGCCTAGTCTACCTTAAATGTGCTCAGAACACTTACATTAGCCTACAGTTGGGCAAAATCATCTCACTGCCACTGCCTAGCATCACGGAGAGCGTGTCCTATTGTGTATTGCTAGCCCAGGAAAAGATCAAAACTGGAAGTACAGTTTCTACTAAATGTGTATCGCTTTTGCACCATCATAAGTCAGGGACCGTCTGTACAAAGTTGTGTATTGTAGCATTGTTTTTAGTGTCAAAAACCAAAGTCAGGAAGTCCCCTGGAATGATTGACTAAGTTATATTGATGAGGGGGGCAAGAGCACCAGAGCTGATATTTGTGCTAATCACTCGCTGGCCCAGGGATAAAGGGTAGGGCATGAATGCCTAGGTGCCTCTAGGCTCCCTTGACACAGGCCAAGCATGTTCCGACAACCCGGGGGCCTGCTTGCAAAGGGGCACAGGGACAGGCTATCAGGTGGGCTACCACACCAGGGGCGGGCATGCACAGAAATACTGAAGAGGTCTGAGGGCGTTGAGGGCAGCCCTGACAAATCTGCTGTAGGTTGTCTTGGGCTTTGTATAAATCAATCATGGCAATTTTTCAACAACAACCTACTGATACACCTCATGCATGAGCATCAAAAAGACATGGAAGGACCATCTTCTGGGTGAGGAATGGAGGGTGGAAATGGATGGAGGAGAGGAAAGGTGTTTACTGATTTTTTCTTCATACATTTTTCTATTATTTTCTCTAAATATTAAGCATTTTCATAAAAATGTTAGGCGATGCCCTGACTAGCTCAGTCGATTAGAGCATCCTCTCAATACACCAAGGTTGTGGGTTCCATCCCTGGTCAGGGCACATACATGAATCAACCAATGAATGCATAAATAAATGGAACAACAAATTGATGCCTCCCCCCAAATCAATAAATAAAAATTTTAAAACATTTTTAGGGGGAAAAGTTAGCTAGAACCTTTTAATAGATGGATCACTCCCAAGTAAAATTCTTTCTCAGAATGTGAATTGGTCAAACAAATCTCTCCCACCTCTGAGATTTTTCTGACCCGATTCAAAATATGTGATAATCCCTATTGTCAAATTAATTTATCCTATAACAGGCAATCTTCACTTAAAAAGTTTAGGTTTGCTGAATTATAATATTTAAAAGGTTTTAAAAGCCAACTAGGAGTATAGAATTAAATTAAAATTCACTTGCATTAAGAACCCTGACAAACAACCCATCCGAGTTGGCAATCAGATAAAGAGATTATCTTCCATGCAACACTAAGCATGCTCGTGCACAACGACAAACACAGCACAACTTACAGTTCTGCTGGGAAACGGACAGATTTCTTTTGACAATGACAGCAAGATACACGGTAAATCTCAAGCCATTAAAAAACCTGTTTCTACCAAGTGCTTTAGAATCAAGGACATACAGACTATATATAGAAAATGTCTCTAAGCCTACCCACACGCCTGTTCGCCATAATTTCTTCCAGGAAAAATAGAAATTGCATAGAGGTCTCTGCTCTGAAGCCTGTGGAGTGACAAAGAGTAAGCTGCAGGCAGAGAAGGGTGTCTGTGGGAGGGAGAGCTGGGGGAGCAGCGGGATCCGCACCGGGTGCCATCATGCCTGGCAGACGACACATTGTTTGCTCTGCCTCCATAACCCAGAGGATGAGCAACATGCATTTGACAGGAAGCGCTCAAGCGTGCCATCAGACTAGGGGAAAGTAGAAGGAATCATCAGAAAATGTTTCATTAATACTCGACTAAAATAAATATTTACCACATGGACAATTATTTGTTACTGTGCTTTGTGTTATGAAATAGGAGCAAGCTAGAAGAGAATCAATGAGGAAAAGAATTCTTTCTGTTTAACTGCCCTCTAGTTGTTTCCTCTGCCTAGATAGAACAAGCTTTGTAAAAGAAGAAGAAGAAGAAGAAGAAGAAGAAGAAGAAGAAGAAGAAGAAGAAGAAGAAGAAGAAGAAGAAGAAAAGAAACTATAGTATTTCCACACAGCAAATAATGGGCCATGATATACTATAAGTTACGTTTTATCACTTAGCCTCCCATAGAGCCATATTCTGCTTTTTGTCTCAGTTATTTATGCACAGGGCAGATGCATTCTTAAACCACCACATTTAGATATCCAAGTGTTATCTTTGTTTTCTTTATATCAGCTTAACTCCATCTCAACTCCTCTGAGCTGCCAAGAAAGTCCATTACAGTCGTTACTGGAGTCCCTTTATCGCCCCGATTTACACCAGAATCTGGGAGCTGTGCAAGGGCCAGAAAATGGGGGGAGGACTTCTAAGCTCTCACCTACCTTGATCCTTTTTGATATTCTCACTGCCCAACCTTGAAATGTGACAGGTTTTATGTTCCAGTGCTAAGTAGGGACAAGCTAAGTGTGATGGCAGGAGAGGAGCCTCCCTAAGGCACCATACAGCCATCCTTTCTGAGATGTTACCTCCTGGGACAGGACCACAGAACAAGAGAGGGTCCCCACTACCCATGGCCTACCAACTTCTAGCCCCTCCTCAGTGCTTCAGAATTTCCACCCTCCCTCCTGTACCCCCCTTTATTTCTTCCCTAGTCCCTTATTGCTTCAAGGCACCTTCTGTAATTTCAACAATAAACCAGGGTAGGATTGAGGACTCATAATAATCAACATTTTAACAAAGTATCCAGCCAATTACCTTGGTATTTTCCTTCCCACCCCATATTTCCTGTCAATCCTCACCCCACCCTCCATCACCACTAGACTCAGAGTTCTGGAAGGAAGGGACTATTTATTACTCATTTTTTATCCCCTAAAATACCTAACACAAGGGTGGTCGAACACTGCACTCAATGAAACCAAGTCCCTCCCAGCTGTCTCTCCAAATTTTTATTGACTAGTAAAAAGAAAATTTATTTTTGCTACAAATGAGTATAAATATTGTTACAGCAATGCCTGAGATATAAAACCAAGCATATCAGACACTGGGTGTGGAGCAGTTTTGCTGTAACTAAGAAGCATGAGGTTAGCATGTCAACAGATCGGCGCTACAGAGAAACTGCACAAACTCTGCCTCCAAGAAAAGCACAGCCAGGGCAGAACCAGCTCTTCCCAGACAGCAGCCGTTCTGAAGAGCAACCTGTAGGTAACCGTGATGCTTTTATTCATATGATGGTGGCAATTGCCTTGTAATCATTGCTGACTGGATCAGTATTGCTTTCAATCATTTAATTATGTCACAACATGTCTCCAAAAAATTCTGGAATGTGAAGTGTGCCCCTGTGGCAGAGACTGCTAGATGTTCACTCTTATTCTCGTTTTCTTCCTAACTAAAAGAATATGCATTGTTTAGCCACACGGCATACAAACTACATTGCCCAGCCTATCTTGCCATAAGTGGGGTGATGAATCACTCTGGAACTAGCAACAGTGGGTATCCAGGACTATGCCTGGCCTGCAGGGGCAAGGAGAGGAAGGAAGTGGCTCCTGGACCCCACAGAGTAAGCCATGGCTGCGGTGGACAGCTGCCTGACAAGAACTGTGTCTTCTGTAATGCGTTGTGTTCTGTCAGAAGCAGACCTTGAAGTTAAGATTTCAGCACAAGTAGTCTACTTAGGAAGCAATCCTAGGAGGTACTGGAAGAGGGTAGGAAAATGAGGCGGCAAGGAAGGAGGCCAGGGCAGGATTTTGTGATCAGCAGATCACCACTGAGTGCAAGCGGGCTCCCTCTCAACAGGGACCTCTGGGAGATGGTAAAGAACACAGCTCAGAGTTGTCCCAACCTAGCGGAGAGGCAGTGGGCTTGCTGATCCACCAGTTCCCATGTATCATGGGTTAAGGGCTGCTCCCTGGGGATATCAACTGTCTAGCACTTCGGGCCTGCCCTGTGCACTGGCTGGGCATGCTTTCATGTCCAGAAAAAGGCCTCAGGCAGAGAGTGGCAGGAAGGAGCCACCACTGTTCATAAGAAGTGGTGAGCACCGATGGTAAATGGTGGGGATCACAGAGTCTGTTACACTTTCAGTTAAGGTGTACAGCTACTGCCATCGGGAAGGGAACTGAGAACTAACACTCAACCTTACTCTTCGCACATCTCCAGTCTCCTGCTGAACCTGACCAGAAACCCATTAATGCAGTTCACTCTGGATGACCTCCCAGGGCACAGAGCAGGGCACGGGAGATAAATAAACAGTGGATCTGTGCACCAGAATGCCCAGTCCATCTGCCTTCCACTATTTCCAAATTTCTTCATTTAAAATCTTGGACAGCACTGTTTGACTATAAGAGTATTGCGATACATTTACATACTCACTAAAACCAAAGAAACTTGCGACTAGAAAAAACCTTGGTCCAGCGCTACAAAGAACACTACTTAAGTGAGAGGAGACTTAAGTTCTAGTTCTGGCTCTAATATTTAGGCATGATGCTACTTTGGGGAGTCACTTGGCAGTCACTTAGCATTTCATGCTGTTTCTTCATCCTTATGATAGGACAAGGTCCTACTGACCTAGCAAAACTATTGTAAAAATGCTGTATAATTACAAAGGCTTTACAATTACCAAGGTGAGGTGTTAGCATACCTTCACCGTTTCAGACAGATGAGAAGAAATGCCACGTTTAACCACATTAAGGAAAGAAGTGTCACTGTTTTGTTTCATTATTTTTTTTTTCATTTTTTTTCATTTAGGAAGATGTTTACATAAAATATCTGCCACCACAAATTTTTTATTAAGTGAGACAGAGTATAAGTAAATAATATGTCTTTACATACAATTATTTTCTTATCACTGATTTCCCCATTGAAAAGATCTATATTTAATTAATTACACATCAGTTTCTAATAAACAGTCATGGTCATTATTTTCTCTAGTGTCAACTGAGCACAAAGAGTTAGGAGGCTTTGACTAGAGATAAATGGCGAAGATTTATTCAGGGGTCATACGGTTTGCAAACTGAAAATACCACTAGACAATGTCCAGGGTGTTCTGAAGACGAAAGAAAAGCTAAGAGTTCTTACAATAAAAAGTTCATTCTAGAGAAACTCATTCTTAAGCCTCTGGACTGGCCCGAGATAGTAATCTTCCAGATGTCCAGTGGTTTGGAAAATGGATGTCAGAAGGTCTGAACCTGTAAACAGTCTTTCCTAAGCTCTTCAGGGTGTTATCTACAGGATTTACATATATATCTCTAGGCATTGACGCACAACTCAAAAGTTCAAACATTTGAGTCCTCAGGCTAAAGTAAAATAAAATCTACTCCTCGTGCTTCAACCAATTTGGTCTGAACCAGTTTTGTCAGCTGGACTATACAGGCTCATGTTAAGTCAGCTTAGATGGACTGATTCCATTCTGCTTTCTTCACTCGTTCCCCACTAGTTATTCCTTTTATTTTGGACAGTGTACTTTACTCTTTTAACCACTTCCTCTTTTATCCTTATGTACCTCAACATTTGTGATGATCTAGTAATTATGCCCAACATCACAATTAGTTCTCTTTTCACTTCCCTTTTAATGTAAAAAAAATGAGCCTAAGGATGGAGGCACCATTACATTATAGTAAGAAATACTGGGCAGAACATCTTGGTGTGCATTCACCAAGTCCAAGGAAATAATAAAGTTACAATTATTGTTCCTACATGGAGATTTCAGAGTTTCTGCCTTGTGACAAATAAGGAGTCAGGACCTCACTGACACAGAGACATTTGTAGAACAAAGGCAATATGTCCTTCACGGCCGTCACACTGGCTCTCACACTGTTACTGCCTTAAGATCTCAATCAGTGTAGTCCCTCGCTGGGCTGGCCTAACGTTTTCTTTTCTTTTTCTTTTCTTTTTTTTTTAAGTACTTATTTATAGAGAGAGGGGAAGGGAAGGAGAAAGAGGGAGAGAAACATCAATGTCCGAGATAAACATCAATCAATTGCCTCTTGCACGTCCCCAAACAGGGACCTGGCCAGCAACCCAGGTACACGCCCCGACCAGGAATCCAATCGGCAACTTTTTGGTTTGCAGGGAGATTGATGCCCAACCCATTGATCTATATCAGTCAGAGCTGGGATAAAGTTTTCAAAAAACTTTTGGGGAGTGGAGATTGTTTGCTTTTAAATGTACCACGACTACGGAAAGAAGTATTTGTCAGTTCCTACCCACAAGGTAGAGGAAGGTGGAGACAAAGTCATTAAGGAAACAAAATAACGCATTTTATAAGAGTAAATATAAAGATGTCATTCTTATTGCTGACTCTATTGTTTCAAGTCTGCAGTGGGTGGGAGCAGGAAGATTTATAAGTGTAAGGAAGGAAAAGGTTTTGCCCTTTTCCTTAAAGCAAGTCTACTTTATTTTAATTAGCTTTCTGATTGACATCAGGAAAGCTGCAACACTCCATTATCATACCATCCTCAGGAAACAGATATTGGCCTCCTGAACTTTGGTAAGAAGCACATCAGATACCGCAGCTTAGGACTGACCACTTCAGTAAAGAAAGTTTATGCACAGACTCTTTTCCCAGTAAAACTAAGGAAAACTACTTTTTCAAGATCTTTATAAAATGATGTCATTTTCCATGTAGGTAGTTTTCATTGTCAACATTTTTGTTTTTCTGAATGTAATGGGTAGGAATGCCATTTAAAATGTTAGACTGTCTGGTATGCTTTGAGAGAAACAAAATGAATATTGGAGAACCGAGAATTCAAGTAAAATGAAGTATATTCAGTGGTTAGAGAGTCTTTATTTTATTTTTTTGTATATCTAAACTTGCTAAAGATTCTTTCAATTTGTAATACCTAAAACAATAATAAACTTATACTAGATTAAAATTTTTTCATTTAAATCATTTTTATTTTCAATTAGTTAACATACAATATTATATTAGTTTTGAGTGTACATCCCAGTTATTCAACATTATATAACTTACTAAGTGATCATCTGGATAAATCTCATACTGATCTGATACCATACATAGTTATTAGAATATTAGTGACTACATTCCCTATGCTGTATGTTATATCCCCAGGACTATACTGTAACAACCAATTTGTACTTCTTATCTCTTCATCTTTTTCACTCATGCTCCCCCCTCACATCTGGCAATGATCAAAATGTTCTCTGTATCTAAAAATCTGTTCCTCTTCTGCTTGCTCATTTATTTTGCTTTTTAGATTCAATTATTGATAGATATGTATGTATTGCCATTTTCTTATTTATATTTTTTATGTTTTCTTCTACTTCTTAAAGAAGACCCTTTAACATTTCATGTAATATTGGTTTGGTGGTGATGAACTGCTTCAGCTTTTTCTTGCCTGGGAAGCTCTTTATCCGTCCTTCAATTCTAAATGATAGTTTTACTGGGTAGAGTAACTTGGTTGTGTAGGTCTATGCTTTTCATCACTTTAAATATTTCTTGCCAATCTCTTCTGGCCTGCAAAGTTTCTGTTTAGAAATCAGCTGACAGTCTAATGGGAACTTCCCTGTAGGTAACTAACTGCTTTTAACTTTCTTTCTTTGTCTTTAACATTTTGCATTTTAATTATGATGTGTCTTAGTGTAACCTTTTTGGGTTCTTCTTGTTTGGGACTCTCTGTGCTTTCTGGACTTGTGTGTCTATTTCCTTTGTCAGGTTAAGAGAGTTTTCTGTCATTATTTTTTCAAATACATTTTCAGTTTCTTGCTTTCTGTCTTCTCCATCCAACACCCTATGATATGAATGCTGATGTGCTTGAAGTTGTTCCAGAGGATACTTACACTCTCCTCATTTGTTTTTTAGATTCCTTTTTTAATTTTGCTGTTCTGATTGGATGTATTTGGAATATATTCCAAATTGCTGATTTGATGCTCAGCTTCATCTACTCTACTGTTGACTTCATATAAATTATTATTTATTTTCAGTTAGTATATACTTCATTTCTGACTAGATCTTTTTTGTGGTTTATATATGCTTTTTTATGTTGTGAAAGTTCTCACTAAATTCACTGAGCATCCTATAACCCGTGTTTTGAACTCAGCATTTAGTAGATTGCTTGTCTCCATTTTGCTTAGTTCTTTTTCTGGAGTTTTGTTCTATTTTTTCATTTGGTACATGTTTCTTTTGTCTCCTCATTTGGCAGGCAGCCTCCCTACATTTGTTTCTATGTATTAGGTAGAGCTGCTATGTCTCCTGGGCTTGGTAGAGTGGCCTTATGTGGCAGGTCCAGTGGCACAGCCTGTTTGATCACCCAAGCTGGGTATTCCAGGTGCAACGCCCTGCCCCATGTGGGCTGTGTACATCCTCTGAATGTAGGGGAGCCTTGATTGTTGTTGGTACATCAATGGGAGGAATGTACACCCAAGGCTGATCAGCTGCAAGGGCTGGCTGTGACCATGAACCACTGTGGAGGACCCCACATGTCGTGTGGTGGGTCCAAGGCCCTGCCCATGCTGGAGTGGGTGGAATGGCAGCAGCAGCTCTGCCGCTGAAGGCCCATGCTGGAGGAGTGCACGTTGGTGGCAGGTGGGTGGCTGGTACTGCAGCTTACCATGTGGGGGAGGGGTATGGGGCTTACCACCTAGCCGGGTGGCATACAGGGTACGACAGTCCAGGACTCTTCCCCTTCTCTCTTCCTAGTGCCCACTGAGCTCCAGGCAGGCCCTGGAGCACTAAGGGAGGGGTTTCCAGACAGCCCTGCACTACACAGTCTCTCACTGGCATGGGAATCCAAGATCCTGGGAGCCAACTAAACCAGTGAGGGGAGTGAACTACAAAAGTGCGCGGTCCACCCCACAGAGCAGGACTTACTTCACTGAGGCTCTGGTGCCCGGTGAGTCTGCTCCTTGAGTTTGTCACTTGTGGAGGTGGTTGGGTGGTGCTTCTATGTGGTCTGAGGCTATCTAACAGGTGTGCTAGCCCTGGGGCCCTCTGGGAGGTGCAAGACAAGGTCAGCTCCCACCTGTGTTCTGCCGGGGGCCACCCAGACTGAGCTACAAAACAATGTGCAGATGGCTACTACTTGTGCTGGGTTTGGAGGTGCCCAGGTGAGGCCAAGCTGCAAACGAAAGCTAGCTAGCTGTACTTAGTGTCAAGCCCGGGGCCACTTAGTGAGAAGTATAGGGCACGCTTTGGCCAGATTCTGCTTGTTTGAGAGATTTTAGGAAAGTCTGGAGCATGAGCCAAGACGGGTCAGCAACACAGAAAAGCCACTGGAAATGCCATAGGTTGGGCCTACAAGTTGGGTGGTGCAAGGTGTCAGGGAATCACCAGCAGAGGGGCAAACAGTGTGATCCAGGTTGATGAAAACCCAGATATGGTACCTGCCTGCTGTATCTGTGGAAGGGGGGGTCTCAGAAAAGGAACAATGGCCTCTGCCAGCACTTTTGTCTGGTAGAAAGCTGCCCCACCCCAGCTCTTGCCCTGATGCCAGACACTTCAGTTCCATCAGTATGTCCCTGGTGCCTTTCAAGCTGCTGCCCCACTGCTAGAGCTGAGAGGGAGTGATCCAAATAAGTCCATGCATAGACCCTCTAAGAGAAACTGCCTAGGACTGCGGAAGCTCTTTGTCTCACTCAGCCACAATCCCTGAAGGTTTTTACAGCCAGAAATAATGGAGACTTCTCTTCTTGGCATTGGAATCCTGGGCTGCAGAGCCTGGTATGGAGCTGGGACCCCCTCACTCCCCACGGGGGACCTCCACAGCCAAGATATTCCTCCCAATTAACTGCCACATTTGTGTGCTGGACCAACCCTTCCACATCTCTGCCTTTCCTACCATTCTTGATATAGCTGCTTCTTTAAATCCCTAGTTGTAGGACTTCTGTTTAGCCAAATTTCAGGTGATTCTAAACGATGATTGTTATGTAGTTTAGTTCAATTTTGATGTAATTCTGGGAGGATGCACATACTGCATTTACCTGTGCTGCCTTCTAGACAAGAAGCCTTAAATAAATTCGTAATGGAAGGTATGTTCAATTTAACTTTTACAGAATGCTTATGTGAAGCCCCAGTGGGCATACTCAGTTGGTTGAGTATTGTCCCACAGAGCAACATGTCACTAATGCGATTCCCAGTCAGGGCACACGCCTGGGTTGCAGGCTGGGTCCCCAGTTGTGGTGTGTAACAGACAACTGATTGATGTTTCTCTCATACATCAATGTTTTTCTCCCTCTCTTTCACACTCCCACTCCCTCTAAAAATAAATAAATAAAATATTAAAAAATAAAAAAGAATGCTTATGTGTACACTCTGATGTCTATACCACTACCACTGCAAATATAAAAATTCATAATTGGTTTGGGTTTTTGCATCAGACTGCTATGAGTAATCAAATAGATAAATAATATTATTTTGGTGTTAGTGTCAGGGTGCTAAGAGCCCCAGTCAAAATTAAAATACCTCTACCACCTGCCTGCTAACATTTTAGGTTTCTTTAACTGTGAACAAATTATTTTACCCCACAATTAGTTGTAAATAGCCATGAGGGAAGTAACAATAACGGATACCATATCTAGGTTTAAAAAATGCCTGCACTTAGGTGGTCCCACATTCATGTGCAGATAAACTGGGAGGAACAGATGGGGAGCAAAACAGACTGCACAACCCAGGGTCCCAGCATGGGGAAATAAAGCCTCAAACCCCTGATTGAAAACATCTGCGGGGGTTGAGGCAGCAGCGGGAGAGACTCCCAGCCTCACAGGAGAGTTTGTTGGAGAGACCCACAGGGTCTTAGAATGTACACAAACCCACCTACATGGGAATCAGTACCAGAAGGGCTGAATTTGCTCCTGGAAAGTGGGGGAAGTGACTGAAATCCAGCAGAGAGTGGAGTGAGCGCCATTGTTCCCTATTGGACCCCTCCCCCACATACAGTGTCACAACACAGTGATGTGTTACCCCGCCCTGGTGAACACCTAAGGCTCCACCTCTTACTACATAACAGGCATGCCAAGACAAAAAAAAAAAAAAAAAAAAAAAAAAAAAAAAAAAAAAAAAAAAAAAAAAAAAAAAAAAAAAAAAAAAAAAAAAAAAAAAAAAAAAAAAAAAAAAAAAAAAAAAAAAAAAAAAAAAAAAAAAAAAAAAAAAAAAAAAAAAAAAAAAAAAAAAAAAAAAAAAAAAAAAAAAAAAAAAAAAAAAAAAAAAAAAA